>AWOL01S0083435.1:29328-39594 GCA_000715115.1 Nicotiana otophora | reverse complement strand
CAAGAGTGATTGTGAGGTATGCCCGAGTGGCACGAATGACTGTGAGGTTTGCCCGAGGGGCTATATATGAGTGATGTTTTGCCCGAGAGGCTGTTTATGATTTCATCATTTTTGCTCACCTTTGCATTGAGCCTTTGTTTGAAAAACTGTTGGAAAAATATCTTTAAATGATTTTTACTGAAACCGGGTATAAACGAGATGATTCGATTCAAACACTGATTTTTAAAGCATGTTGTACTTTACTGAGATTTCATGATATGAACGTTATATGCTTTATTGCTCGTCACTACTGCTCAGTCTTTATTTATTGTTGTTACTTACTGAGTTGGCGTACTCACGTTACTCCCTGCACCTTGTGTGCAGATTTAGGTGTAGCTGGACACGGTAGCGGTTATTGAGTGTTCTAGTTGTAGATTTTCTTGGAGGTAGCAAGGTAGCTGTTTGGCGATCGCAGCCCCTGCTCTTCTCCTTCTTATCTTCCTCTAGTTGTATTTAGTTACTTTTCAGGTTAAGTTAGCCTTGATATTGTTAGACAGTTTGTAGTAGATGCTCTTATCTTCCGCACTTCTGTTTGTTTTTTCTTTGATTTGAACTCCTTAAATGAAGGTTTTATGTTAAATAGTATTAAAATTATCTTTGAAAGGAAAATATCGGTTTGTTTGGAAATGAGTCGGCTTGCCTAGTTCCACGATAGGCGCCATCATGACAGATT
Organism: Nicotiana otophora; assembly: GCA_000715115.1. Lineage (NCBI taxonomy): Eukaryota > Viridiplantae > Streptophyta > Magnoliopsida > Solanales > Solanaceae > Nicotiana > Nicotiana otophora. The sequence goes on along the minus strand of AWOL01S0083435.1, from coordinate 38,882 downwards.
AGGTTTTTGGGTCGTGACATTTACACCTACAAAGTAAATGGAGTTTTTGTCTCTATTAGCACTCAGTCCAGAAGTTATTGAGAACTCTTGGAAACAATCAAATAGCATTTGAACAGACTTCACATCACCCCTGCAAAATAGTAGTAAGTCATCAGCAAATCCCAATTGTATAATATTCATCTTCTCACACTTTGGATGATAGTTAAAGTCAGGCTCATTCCCCAGACTCTTTAGCACTCTACTGAAATATTCTATCACTAGAACAAATAGAAATGGGGACATTGGATCCCCCGCCTTAACCCTTTCTTTGCAGTAAAAGACTTTGTTGGTTGCCCATTGATAAGAATAGAGAGCATTCCATGATCCACTGAATGAATTGGTTGCCCATTGATAAGAATATAGTAGGATACAGTTTTCAAGCATTTCATGATCCACTGAATGAATTGAGTAGGAAAGTTCAGTCCAACCAAAACAGGGAAAACTTTACTTATTCATATCAGCATTTTAAAACCTGCTTAACAAAGAAATCTCTAGCATGAATTCAGTTCAGTTAAACCTGAATGAGAAAATTGTCCATGGAGAAATCAGCAATGCATAACCATCCTATGCTGATACCTCGTATAACCACCGGCTCTGGCCTTGCATTATCAAATATTGATAGCTTCTATATATTCGACCTATGTACATCTTGTTTCATCAGCTTCTTCTGGATATGCTGATTGTCATGTGTCTTATTTCTTTAGCTAACTTCTTTCTTAATATTCAGTTCCTCTTTTATGTGACTTCAACATTCAGTTGTGTTTCTTTTTTCTCTTCTTGGTTTTGTTTTGTTAAAATTGTGTGCGGTGAGGAAGCAAATATGTGGACTAGAGTTTCTGATCCGGTGTTCCAGACCCCTATGGTTGAAGACAAACCCTTGGCTATTTGAGCACACTCTCTTCTCTATTTTCTTTTTGTTTTCATTTTTGCATTTCTAAAAATTTGATGCTTAAATTTCTTCTCACATTTTGCTCATTATTTTTTTATGTTGCTCTGTTTTAAGACAGAGAGAGACTTATGATGATAACAAAAATTATCTTAGCGGATTTCAGTGAGATTTAATTATCAATGATCTGATTGTTACACACACTGATGCCCTTCTCTTTAATTATTTTTTTTTTGGTCTAGTATTGAGAGTTTTCTCCTTTTATTTTGTCTAATATTGAGAGTTTTCTCATAATCTACAATGATAGATTTTGTGTTATTTTGGGCGGGATAGAACCTTGGAAGAGCTGGGACGTATATAAGTCTAACATTTTCATCGCAAAGGAAGCACGAGAAGAAAGGAATAAGTAATAAATATATGAAAAAAGTTGTACTCCAATTAACTACGGATACATTGTCAGACCTTCCCTTAGTATGTGCTACAAAGTATAGAACACATTTTCTGTATAAATCTTAAACGTAACTCTAATAGATTTATGTCAATTATATGCAATATTTGGAAGACATACATGATATATGACGACTAAGATGCAGATGTAAACATATATTACATAAATTAAAAAAATGCATAGTTTAAATAAATAGTTATTTCATGAAAAAAAAATTAATATACACAATACTTTTTTCTTTTTGCAGAAAACATACCATTTGAACTTTATTACTTTGGCTAAATCTTCTTTTTATTTGGCTAAAATAAATGGAGTTTCAACTAACTTTTGTAAATTTGGACCGAAAAAAATAAGAAATACATAGTTAAAACATATATTCATTGTATTAAAAAACAATATACAATGTATTTTTAGAAAAAACAACGAGAAATACAATTGGAACAAATAATTTGTTATATTTGATTAGATGAAAATTAATATCTGAAAATTACATCATTTGGAAGCTAAGTTTTCAATTTTTCTTCCATCCTACGTGCCTAAAAGAGAGTGTATTCACGCCTTTTGCTACATCAACATCTAGGAGGATTAAGACTAGGGGCGGGCGTTCGGTATCTTGGTACGGTATTTAATAACTACGGTTCGGTACTTCGGTATTGGATATATCAATTGTACATACCAAATACTATACCAAAGTAGTTTGGTACGGTTTATTCATCTGTCATATTTCGCTTAAAGGTACTGCCAAAATAGCCTTTTGTGATACAAATTATTTTTATATTGACTTCTCCAATGAAGCATATTTTTAGCATATTTACTTTAAATCATTCATCACCCTTGGTCCATACATAATGAAGATTATTAGATGGAACCCCAAATATGAGACTATATATGCTCTTATATGGTTCTTCATTTATCAACTCCCCTCGCATGTTTTTAGGTGGGTCATTTTATCAAGAATGGTTAGTTCAGTTGATACTACTATGTCTCCTGACATTTTTACCTACTCTAAATCTATAGGTAATGTGGCCAAGACTAAAGTTGAAATTGATTCTTAAAACCTAGGAAGGATCAAATCTGGCTAGGGTTCACGAGGTTAGATAGTAATGAGGAGGATGGTTATTGGCTTGATATTGAGTATGAAGGTGCTCCCTCATACAATCAATATTGTTGTATGCAAGGACATGATATACTCTCCTGTAGAAATAACAAAAAGAGATGAAGAAATACAGGTCCAAGTCACAACCAATAATGAGGAGAATACTAATCAATGGAAAGTTCAAAAAGGAAACAAGAAAGGTAACCAACGCACGAATGGTAGTAATAACCTGAATGTGTTATCACAACAATCTCACCAGGAAGTCATAGATACACGACACAACACCCAATCGCAAAAAGGAAGACCAACCAGTTCAACAACCAAGAGATCATGGTACCCAAAACAATCAGCAACAAGTTCTGAACAAGAACAAATCAGTTTAGCAGGCAGCACAACCTCAACAGGTACCAATCAGAGGTAGATTCTCATCAACAAGAGGTGGAATCTCAAGCAAAGGTGGCAGAGGAAACAGAAGAGGCAAAGATATTCGTGCTATAAAATTTTCATAGGACAATGATGATCAATCCACATCCTTTTAGTGATCAAGTCTCTTATTTGGAATATTAGAGGCATCACTTCTCAAGGTGCCTTTGACAGACTTAAGCAACTTAAAATAACTCACAACCTCGCATTCGTAGCTATTTTGGAACCTTTCAGTGGAAGAACTAAATTGGAGAAGTTTAAGAGAAAACTTGGATTTGATTTTGCATATGCAAACTACAGGAACAAGATATAGTTTATTCATAATAATTCTATTAATTGTACTATGAATGAAGATTCCCCTCAACTTATCAATTCTTCAATTCATAAAAATTTTGAGACTCTATATATGGCTCTGGTGTATGCTAATTGCAAAGCTCATCTTAGGGAGACATTGTGAGATAGCATCAAAATATTTTTCGAGGGAATTAGCTCTCCATGAATGGTGATCGGGGATTTTAACTCTGTCACTGATCTCCGGGAAAAAAGGGAGGGAATGATCACAATATGTCCAAAAGCTTACCCTTCATCAATTGTATTGTAGGCAGTGAGTTAATGGATATCAGCTACCCTGACAATCCCTTTACTTGGTGTAATGAATGGGCTCCTACTAGGAGGATATGGGCACGATTAGATAGGATACTTTTAATTCTGAATAGTTGCAGAGATTTGCAGACACTTCTGTCACTTATTTGGTTAGAATTAGTTCTGACCATGCTGCCCTTCTGGTCTCCACATCTAATCCTTTTTGGGAACCTAAGAAGTATTTTAGATTTCTAGGCTTCTGGACAAACAATAGGGCTTCATGCAAGTCATGGAACAACCATGGCAATTTCAGGTACAAGGTGGCCCTATGTGGAGATTTCACCTAAACTTAAAAATATATGTAAGATTCTTTCCTTCTAGTCTAAAAACTCTATTGGCAATATCTTTAATAAGACCAAAGAATTACAGTACATGCTTGAGACTCTAGAGGAGAGATGCTTGAATGACAACTCCAAATAAATACAATAGAATGGAGTACAATATGTGAATGCTCAACTGATTAGGCATAGTAAAAATGAAGAATCTTTCAGGAGTCAAAAAGCTGGCATGAAGTGGTTTACTGATGGAGATAATAACACACGGTTCTTTCACTCTTTAATCAACTCCAAGAGGAAAATATTACAATTGACAAGAATTAAGAAATAGGATGGCACATGGCTTGAGAACAAAGATGATATTGCTGCTGAATCTGTCAACTTTGTTTAGCAACAGTTCACACAAGAAATTACTTACAAAGATTTTTCAATCCTAAGGGGGCTTCCAACATTGGTTAACGAAGAATATAACTTGTTGTTAGAGGCCCTCCCCTCCATGGAAGTACTGAAATAAGTAGTATTCTCTATGAGCAGTAGTAACTCACCTGGTCCTGATGGTATTTCTGGAAAATTCTTTAACACTGTTAGGATATAATTGCTAATGATCTCTATGATGTGATTTTGAACTTCTTTTTAGGAACTGAACTTCCTAGATCCTTCACTCATACATGTCTTGTCCGTATTCCCAAAATTGATAATCCTTAGCAATTCACTGATTTCATGCCTATTAGTCTAAGCAACTTTACTTCCAAAATTATCTTAAAGTTGCTTAACAATAGGTTAGACCATATCATCAATAAGATTATATCTCGTAATCATACTGGATTCCTTAAGGGCAAGAGCTACTTCTGGTAAGTTCTGGGAAATTCTTTCAACACTGTTAGGATATAATTGCTAACGATCTCTATAATGTGATTTTGGACTTCTTTTCTAGAACTGAACTTCCTAGGACATTCACTCATACATGCTTTGTCCTTATTTGTAAAATTGATAATCATCATCAATTCACTCATTTCAGGCCTTTAGTCTAAGCAAATTTACTTCCAAAATTATCTCAAAGTTGTTTAACAATAGGGTTGCCCCTCTAATGAATAAGATTATATCCCCTAATCAAATTTGATTCCTTAAGAGAAGAGCTATTTCTAATAATGTCATGCTCACTCAAGAACTTGTCCATAACTTCAATAGGTCCAATATAATTGGTAATATTGTATTCAAACTGAATATGGAAAAGGCCTTTGACAGAGTTGCCTGGGATTATCTCTGCCATATAATGAGGCAATTAGGATTTTCTGAATTTTGGATTGATATGGTGGCTAGATTGATTTCCAACAACTGGTATTACATTAATATCAATGGAGTGATACATGTGGTTTTTAAATCATCTAGAGGTCTGAAGCAAGGGGATCCTCTATCTCCCTCTCTTTTTATCATTGGTGTTGAATTACTATCCTACATGAAGGACCAGTTGATACATGATAATTTCATCCCTTTATATATGGATAATGGAATCCCCTTAATCACTCATCTCACATATACTGATGACACCATCCTCTTCTCCTCTCGTGACTTGCTATTCATTGCCATGATGATAAACAAGCTGGAGAAATCTGAACAAATCTCAAGCCAAATGGTGAACAAAAGAAAATCTACTTTCATGGTATCTTCTAATACTTTACCCCTTGTAATTGAGGACATCAAAGCTATCACTGGTTTTTTCCATTCCCACATCCCTTTTACTTATTTGGGGTGTCCAATTTTTGTTGGGAGAAAGAAAATATGCTATTTTAGAAATATGGTGGCCAAAATAGCAAACAGGACTCAGGGACAGGTCTCGCTTCCAGCACACGAGGCCAAGTATTCTACCAGACATCTCGGCTTGGGAGCCCTAATGCTTTCATTCCCTCATCTTCATATAGGTGAATAAATGGGCTTATTTCATTTCTTTCTCTCGTCAACTAGATGGGCGTAGGCTTAATAGTGAACATAGACCCCCCTTGCTTATAGATATGAGATCAATAACTTAAATAAAAGAAAGATGTCGAGAGCTTCCGAAGGGAGATGTTGCCAACCCTTACACTATAAAAAGAAGACCAGTTTCCGATCGGATAAGAGAAGCAACTAGAGTTAGCGGTCTTTTTTGCCTTGCCTGCTACTGGGAAGTGAGTGCCCCAGCCCCTACATACATTAAGCGATGGCGACTCAAACGAAACAAACTATTTCTCATAGGTGAACGACTTGACTATAGTATAGGTCGGATGTTTCCGTGAGCAGTAAGCAACAGATCTCCCCTTATTTTGGGAAAGTATTGAATTAATTAAATTACACCTATATCGCGAAAAAGAGCTGTTCTAGCTTTAGCGCGCACTCTTTCTCCTATGAAGAAAGTGACTCTTTCCGATTCATGTCTGGCCCTTCCTGGATCTGGAAGGGAAAGGGAAGATTCTCTCCTTTTGGAGTAGAGCGGCCCTTATTAGGTCAGTATTGCATTCTCTCTCTTTACATATCATATCTGTTGTGCATCCATCAAAAACTACCCTTGATCATATTGAAAAATCTCTTGCTAATTGTTTTTGGGGCACATCAGAGAGCAAGAGGAATTATCATTAGTTTTCTTGAAAAATATTATATAATCCTAAGGTGGAGGAAGGGGTAGGTTTTAGGTCATTTCATGACATATATATTTCTTTTGCTTCTAAATTATGATGGAACTTCAGGACTCAGAAATCTCTTCTTACCCTCTTCTTGGAATCTAAATATTACGAAAGATATCATCTAGTTGCTAAAAAAAAGTAATTCTCAGTCACGCTTTTGGAGAAGGCTAATGGATATCAAGTAAGGGTGTGAAATTCATATTTTGTTGAAAGTAGGGAAAGGTAACCTCTCAGTTTGTGGGATAATTGAACCAACACAAGTGCTCTTGCTAAGCTAGTCCAATAGGAAAACAAGTCCAAAAAGATAAAAGTGGTTAATTTTATTTCTCATAACCAATGGATGCTGGATAAACTTCATGATACCCTCCCCTCTCATCTGGTATCTCATATTCAGTCCATTAAGATTTTACCAGAAGAGAATGATCGGCCTATCTATCTTGCTAATGCTTCTGGATCTTTCACTAGCAAATTAGTTGGGGAAACATTTAGAAAATCAAGAGGTTCTTCCCTCACTCATTCTAAGATTTGGCACTGTAAACTACCATTCAAAGTCTCCTTCCAAGTACGGAGATTATTTAATGCTAAACTTGCTACTGATGATTCTCTAACTAGATTTAATGTACGTGGGCCATCAAAAATTTAACGTTGCGCCATTTGCAACATTGAAACTACTAATCATTTATTTTATGAGAGGAATGTTGCTATGAAGGTTTGGAAGTACTTTGAAGATGCGTATGGTTTGTCTAGTAGTTCTACTCGAGGCATCATGGCCAAATTCATCAAATGGCGGTTCATCAAACTGCAGAACAAAGTACATGAAATGATATTGCAATGCGTCCCTTCTGTTATCTGTTGGAAAATCTGAAAATATATATGTACTTATAAATATGAAGGTATTAGAGGCTCTATTGCCCGAGTCATTCATCATATTACCACCATGATGCAGTTGTTGCTTTCTACTCAATTTCCCTCTCTATCTTTGTCTCTCTATTCCCAGAGATATCGCATATGGTAAATGGAATCAAGCCCCAATTAAATATTATACATGTGAGCTGAAAAAAACCTACAATAGGGGATCTCAAATTAAATGTCAATGGGTATAGCAAAGGGAACCCTAGTAACGCACGAGGTGGAGGGATCCTGAGGGATCATCTTGGTCATATGATTATGGCATTCACTATGTATCAAATTGTAAGGATGGACTCTATCCATCCCAGCTTTGTTTTGAGAGGCGGCTGTGAGCACCTAATTGTTTACCATACTCGTGATTTTTCAACGCTTTTTAGTATGTAAATAATTTTAAGTTTAATCAACATATTTTAACCTTAACTTCATTTTTAGTAGGTTTTATTTAAGAAAATTAAAAATCACAAAAATTATATGTTCTTGATTTTAAAATATTTAGCTAGTATTTTTATTTTACACTCTTTAAAACATATATATTAATTAAAGAAAGAGTCAATGAGTCATTTCCATGTGGCAAGATTCTTCCTTATCTTTTGTAACAAACTCATATGCTCTCTCAAAAAATACACATGCCCAAACACGCTCTTTTTCTTGGCCACCAATTAATCCCTATACCTAGATCTATATATTGACCACTCACCCAACATACAAAGGGGGGGTCTGAAATAGAGAGATAGAGAACATACCTCCTAAAATAGACCTAATTTCACCCCTCCACTTTCATTTTTCTGAAGATCAGAGATAGAGAACAGACCTCCTAGACCCCCAAAAAACCTACTCGCCTCCTAGTCCCCTGAGGCTCTCAAGAGAGACAGATTCGCCCATCTTCCTTTCCCTTCTCATTTGTCTCGGATTGCCTCGATATATACATTTAAAACAAGGACGAGAGATAAAAAACGGATATGAAAACTAAAAAGGCAATCTGAGATATGAAACAAGAGGCTCTCTGTTAATTTCGGGTTTCAAAGAGAATTTCGATTCAAATCGCCGCTCGATTTCTGCCGCTTTGCGCTGCTTTCTGGAATTGCTGAGCTCCGTTCGAGTTTGCTTCCTCCTTTAATTGGTTTGTTCTAGCTTTTTTTTTTTATCCAACCAGGTCAGTTTAAAGTTTCTATGTTTTATGTTTTTTTAGTAAATGATTAAACAACGGGGCTCCTATTTAGCTTCGAAGATCTGTTTGATTCCTGAACTCTGTTACTCTCATGTGTTATGAATGATGTCGACATTTGGTTAATTTCATTTCTAGTCGACTCTATACTCTTTCTATGAGAATCGAATAGTTCTCAGTATAGTTTGGCTCTTTTGTCCTTATTTGGTCATTTGTAAAATTTGTTATTTTTGTTATAAGACTCCGTAGTTTCATTCTTCAGTTGGAAAACGAAGTTGGTGGTGGATTATTATGAATTGTATTAAGTAATTTTGAGTTGCTTTATTAATTAATAGGTTGTTTGGTTAGTATCTGCATTGATTGGGCCATCTGTTTAGTCGTAAGTAATCAGAAATTTGAATTGGGATTGTATGTAATAGTGTGGTTTGTTAGTTTGAGCCCCTTTCATAAATGAATTGTTGAGACAAATAAGTCATATGGCAGGCCCACTTCGTGATAATATGCTATTGTCCCATCTCGTCTTTAATTACAAAGTTGATTACTTCCGTAACTTCATATTCATAAGCTCTTGGCCTACAACAATCTCAAATTAGTTTTAGGAAAATCACTTATGAACATCGTAGCTTGCTTTAGGCGCGATTAATAATAAATCATCGTGACTATGGGTACGGTTCTCGTGATATGGTCACGATACGTAATCTCCAATTCGAGTATGCGTTTCACGTGACTCGGCCACAACTTTAAACAATAATAAATAAATAAGCATGTCGTAAATCGCGGGTGCATTTCATGTGGCGCGGTTTGCGACGTGTGCCAAAACGACAAGTGTACGACATCGTGACTTATTTCCAGAAATAATTCCATAAATAATTAAAAGCGGTTAAAAAGTAACAATGCACAATAGGCTTTAAATATGTAATAAATCAGATAATTAGGTCAAGTATTAATTGTTAAGCGACCGTGCTAAAACCATGGAACTCGGGAGTGCCTCACACCTTCTCCCGGGTTAACAGAATT
>AWOL01S0083435.1:10333-29037 GCA_000715115.1 Nicotiana otophora | reverse complement strand
TATTGCAATGCGCCCCCCCCCCCTCCCCCCTTTAGTTATCTATTGGAAAATCTGAAAATATAGATGTACTTATAAATATGAATGTATTAGAGGTTCTATTGCTAGAGTCATTGATCAGATTACCTACTTGATGCAGTCGATGCTTTCTACTCAATTCCTCTCTCTCTCTCTCTCTCTCTCTCTCTCTCTCTTTCTTTTGTCTCTCCATTCCCAAAGATATCGCATATGGTAGACAAAATCAAGTCCCAATTAAATATTATACTTGTACGCTGGAATAAACTTGCAATAGAGGATCTCAAATTAAATATCGATGGATGTAGAAAAGGGAACCCTGGTAACGCGGGAGGTGGAGGGATCCTGAGGTATCATCTTGGTCATATGATTATGGAATTCACTATATATCTTGGTTGATGTTCGAACAATTATGCTGAAGCTCAAGCAATCAAAACTGGTTTGAGATGGTGTTAGATCATGGTTTCAACAGATTAACAATATAGTCAGACTCTCTATTTGTGATTCAGATGATTAGAGGAGATATCTCTACTTCTTGGCATATCAAGGATGACATCTCAGAGATTCAAGCTCTAAACCTAGTAAGATATTTTCAACTTGTTCACATTTTTAGAGAAGACAACATCCCAGCTGACCTCTTTTCTAACTTAGCTTAACTGGATAGGAAAGATATATTCTTCACTGAGACTATAAGTCTACCAAGGTAGATTATATCCTCATTGAAGAATGATGAGATAGGGAGGCCAAATTTTAGAATCAGGTTGAGGAAGAGTACCTTCATTTGATCCAGGTTGACTGACTTTTGCTTATTCTTTTGTAGATAGGTCAAATTGTAAGGATAGACTATGTCCATCCCAGCTTTATTCTGAGGGGTCAGGCTTATACCCCCTCTATGCCCCTTTTGACTTATCAGTATATTCCCCTATGGGGAGCTTTGATTATAAAAAAAAAAAAAGGTCACCACATGGATATTGCAATATTTTTGCGATTACGTTGAGGAACATTTTCCTTGCTTTTCAACATAATCAAAAGAATATTGCAATACATGGGGTAGTGTTGGCATCGATAACAATTAAAAAACTCAGGTTAACAACTTGAAAGGTTGACATTCGATTTGATTTCTATTATAAGTTGGTTGTGTGCTTCAAATTGGCTCTTAATAATACTGAAGATGTACTGAAATACCGAAGAATCGAAACCAAAGTACCAAATTAATTTGGTTTGGTCCGATTTTTCAGTTTCGAATTTTATGCCCACCCGTACCCCTATAGTATGAGCAATTGACTATACAAGGAAAAAGTACGACGCACTCTCCATATCTTCGACTTCAAATGGGGTCCTTGATCATTTGGAAAGAATGTTGGTTAATTTTTAGTGAGCCATGTTATGTTTTGAAATATTGTAAATGTAAATAAACTCTTTTTATTCCTTTTTAATGTCTGCCTGAGAATCTCTGTGTTAATGTTTTAGGAAGGAAATATTGACCTTTTATTATAAATAGAACTCGTTGTATGAACTAATATGTGTTCTTACTAGCGTTGCAAGAGCAAGGTGGGGAGTTCTTGGAGGGAAGGATGCCGAGGGTCATTTGAAACCAGCCTCTCTACCCCAGGGTAGGGGTAAGGTCTGCGTACACACTACCCTCCCCAGACCCCACTAGTGGGATTTCAGTACATCTTCAGTATTATTTTTTTGGAAGTTCGGTACTTCTTCAAAGTAGCAGTATTTTAATTAACCGAAATATCGATTTTTTTTAGTATATATGTATACATGTTAACTTTGCCCGATATTGAATCCTTTGATAGTATGTATTATCATGGAAGCATAAAATAGCAGTTACAGAATATTACAACAAGTTTGGGAAGTTTTTGCTCTTTCTCTTTGTTCCAAACTTCCAATTTCTCAGTTTTTGGCGTTAACGTATTGTTTTAGGTTGGACAATACCCGCGACATATCATAAGGCTCTTTTTCCGCTTGCAATTCCTTGGTACTCGGCTTCTTCAATTTGGAACTTAGTAGTTTGTAAAGTCTTGCATACTAGCCATTTTCTATTCTCTTTTGAGGTTAATATTTTCCAGTTGAGATAAAGTGAGAAGATCAAAGGAGGAATAATGTCGCACCAATAGTTCTACTTGCTGGTAATCAAAGACATGACAATGCATGCTATTGTAGTATTGGAAAATGTTTCCTGATTAATCTTGCACGGCAGAGAACACTGCCTTTTATCTGAAGCCATGTCTTGAATTTCACAAACTCAAACCGTACCAAATCGAACAAAAAATACCAAATCATACCGAACTATCTTCAATTTAATATTTGGTAATATACAATTAATAATTCAAATGCCAAATTACTAAATTGAAGTTTTTAAATATCGAACGGAAGTACGGCCTCCAGCTCATATCAAGCCACCGTACCAAAGTGCTCTCATAAATCAACAAAAGTTTTCTGCCTTCACAAAATCATAGCCATGCCCCACAAGAAATAATTCTGTTCTTCTCGGTCCTGCCACGTCTCCTGTAACCTTAGAATGATCCGCAAGAAAGGTGGTAAGATTTGAATCTAATAGAGGTTAATTAAAGTTAGTAAATATAATATTTGGATTCCACTGCGATAGTAGTTGAGGCAAGTGAGTAGATAGCCATTTTTTGGAATGTTATTTAGAGATTAGCTAGTACTTATTTTGTCCATGATAATTCAGGACATTTTTGTCCCAAAAAATTTAATTGAAAAACTGAAATTCAGAACGCACTGACTAATTCTTAAATAGCAGTCATTCAAAGTAACTAAATGGTGTCATTTTCACATAATAGTATATATGATGGGCCTTTTGAGTCCCTAATGCGTTTTTAAGAATTAACTTAAATAGTCGCTCACCGAATTACTTAAATTAAAAATAGCTGGCAGATATATAATATAGGCCAAATACCTAAGCGGTCCCTTAAAGCTGGCTCCAATTTCCATTTTGATACTTTAACTAAGCTCAATACTTATTGAATACTTTAACTTCAATAAAAATGTACCTATTGAACGCATATGCTGACATGACATAGTGTCTATAACTACACGCTCTTTTGAGAGCGTGAAAAGAAAAAGCAAAGGAAATACTCATTAATTTTAGTGTTTTTCTCTTCTTTCCTTAATCTTATTTTTTTGCCACCATCATCTCTAGCACGACTCCACCATAGCCACAACCTTTGACACCAAATTTCATCCCTACCGGTCCATCACTGCCAAACCACCTAAACTCATAAGCCTCTCCATTGTTGAGAATCTTACTCCACTGTAGTAATATTTCAATCTAAGTTTAATCACAGTTTTGAACTCTAACTTCGTGGGGTCAACCATAGACTATTATTGTCTATCTCAATTTTGAGATTTAGGGAATAAATTTGGAGTTCTAATTTCATTTGAGTTGGAATTTGTTGGTTGAAACAATTTGCTGTATGAGAATTAATTTGAGGAGAAAATTTGACCTCCATTAAAGGAGTTTCGAGCTTGAATTTTTTTAAAAAAACGATATGAATACTTTGACTAGATATCAATTGGGTGTCATAGATTCTTATTGGAAATATTTTTGAAAATCTGAATCTAATGTTTGAGTGCACTTTAAGCTAGTTCAGATTGGATTTTGGTTCAATTTTTTCGGAGCCTTCATTGCGAGAAAGACGACTTGACTTCCTTGAATTCGTGCGTATTTTTTTAATTTAATCACCGATTTATATTCGAATTTACGAATATGTTTATTTCAATTGGTTGTTGTTTGCTCAGATTAGTGATTGTGTGTGGTTCTACTTGTTATTTGGAGAAGACGAGGAAGGGGTTCAGCGAGGAACTGCAATAGCTAGGGAATTAGGCCGGTGATGAATTGGAGACGATGGTAGGTATGGGGTGCGGTGAAGGGGTTGTGGAGGGCCTTTCTTTTTTCTCTTTTCAAATTTGATTTTTTTATCTTGCTGAANCCGATTTTTCAGTTTCGAATTTTATGCCCACCCGTACCCCTATAGTATGAGCAATTGACTATACAAGGAAAAAGTACGACGCACTCTCCATATCTTCGACTTCAAATGGGGTCCTTGATCATTTGGAAAGAATGTTGGTTAATTTTTAGTGAGCCATGTTATGTTTTGAAATATTGTAAATGTAAATAAACTCTTTTTATTCCTTTTTAATGTCTGCCTGAGAATCTCTGTGTTAATGTTTTAGGAAGGAAATATTGACCTTTTATTATAAATAGAACTCGTTGTATGAACTAATATGTGTTCTTACTAGCGTTGCAAGAGCAAGGTGGGGAGTTCTTGGAGGGAAGGATGCCGAGGGTCATTTGAAACCAGCCTCTCTACCCCAGGGTAGGGGTAAGGTCTGCGTACACACTACCCTCCCCAGACCCCACTAGTGGGATTTCAGTACATCTTCAGTATTATTTTTTTGGAAGTTCGGTACTTCTTCAAAGTAGCAGTATTTTAATTAACCGAAATATCGATTTTTTTTAGTATATATGTATACATGTTAACTTTGCCCGATATTGAATCCTTTGATAGTATGTATTATCATGGAAGCATAAAATAGCAGTTACAGAATATTACAACAAGTTTGGGAAGTTTTTGCTCTTTCTCTTTGTTCCAAACTTCCAATTTCTCAGTTTTTGGCGTTAACGTATTGTTTTAGGTTGGACAATACCCGCGACATATCATAAGGCTCTTTTTCCGCTTGCAATTCCTTGGTACTCGGCTTCTTCAATTTGGAACTTAGTAGTTTGTAAAGTCTTGCATACTAGCCATTTTCTATTCTCTTTTGAGGTTAATATTTTCCAGTTGAGATAAAGTGAGAAGATCAAAGGAGGAATAATGTCGCACCAATAGTTCTACTTGCTGGTAATCAAAGACATGACAATGCATGCTATTGTAGTATTGGAAAATGTTTCCTGATTAATCTTGCACGGCAGAGAACACTGCCTTTTATCTGAAGCCATGTCTTGAATTTCACAAACTCAAACCGTACCAAATCGAACAAAAAATACCAAATCATACCGAACTATCTTCAATTTAATATTTGGTAATATACAATTAATAATTCAAATGCCAAATTACTAAATTGAAGTTTTTAAATATCGAACGGAAGTACGGCCTCCAGCTCATATCAAGCCACCGTACCAAAGTGCTCTCATAAATCAACAAAAGTTTTCTGCCTTCACAAAATCATAGCCATGCCCCACAAGAAATAATTCTGTTCTTCTCGGTCCTGCCACGTCTCCTGTAACCTTAGAATGATCCGCAAGAAAGGTGGTAAGATTTGAATCTAATAGAGGTTAATTAAAGTTAGTAAATATAATATTTGGATTCCACTGCGATAGTAGTTGAGGCAAGTGAGTAGATAGCCATTTTTTGGAATGTTATTTAGAGATTAGCTAGTACTTATTTTGTCCATGATAATTCAGGACATTTTTGTCCCAAAAAATTTAATTGAAAAACTGAAATTCAGAACGCACTGACTAATTCTTAAATAGCAGTCATTCAAAGTAACTAAATGGTGTCATTTTCACATAATAGTATATATGATGGGCCTTTTGAGTCCCTAATGCGTTTTTAAGAATTAACTTAAATAGTCGCTCACCGAATTACTTAAATTAAAAATAGCTGGCAGATATATAATATAGGCCAAATACCTAAGCGGTCCCTTAAAGCTGGCTCCAATTTCCATTTTGATACTTTAACTAAGCTCAATACTTATTGAATACTTTAACTTCAATAAAAATGTACCTATTGAACGCATATGCTGACATGACATAGTGTCTATAACTACACGCTCTTTTGAGAGCGTGAAAAGAAAAAGCAAAGGAAATACTCATTAATTTTAGTGTTTTTCTCTTCTTTCCTTAATCTTATTTTTTTGCCACCATCATCTCTAGCACGACTCCACCATAGCCACAACCTTTGACACCAAATTTCATCCCTACCGGTCCATCACTGCCAAACCACCTAAACTCATAAGCCTCTCCATTGTTGAGAATCTTACTCCACTGTAGTAATATTTCAATCTAAGTTTAATCACATTTTTGAACTCTAACTTCGTGGGGTCAACCATAGACTATTATTGTCTATCTCAATTTTGAGATTTAGGGAATAAATTTGGAGTTCTAATTTCATTTGAGTTGGAATTTGTTGGTTGAAACAATTTGCTGTATGAGAATTAATTTGAGGAGAAAATTTGACCTCCATTAAAGGAGTTTCGAGCTTGAATTTTTTTAAAAAAACGATATGAATACTTTGACTAGATTTTTTGTCTTGCTGACATGTCATTTTCTCATTGGTCTTGTTTGCCAAGTAGATAACAAGTGATATTCACGCTCCAAACACAGTGTATAATTATTAAATATGTGTTTAATCGGTACACTTTTATTGAAGTTGAAGTGTTCAATAGGTATTGAGCTTAGTTGAAGTATCAAAATGAAAACTGTAGCCAACTTTAAGGAGTCGCCTAGGTATTTGGCCTATAATATATGTATAATTCATACAATATGTATATAATCAATATGTAATCTATATATGCAGGCTCAAAAAATATAAATAATAAATCCATCTGGCTATTTTTGCAAAGATGTCATACATTTTACACCAAAAAATTACAGGAATATGATATCTTTTGGGCTGGCCTTTAACTTTAAAACCTCACTTGTCCTATGAGCAAAACTTAAAGATCAAAAGTTAAAAGTATTGCTCATAGGGCAAGCGAACACTTATTAATTTTGAAGTTCCAAAGATAAGCGGGGACAAAAGGTCAACACCATCCACTTTGAGAGTTATTAGAGTATTATCACTTTTAGCCCGAGCCAAAAACTATTTATATTTGGTAGTCGAAAAAGTATATAAAATTTGTATAATTTTTGTATATAACATATAAAATATATATATAAATAAAAATTATATAGATTTTATATATTTTTCGACTATTATTTTTACAGCGATTATACAATATTATTTTTTGATACTTATTTGTCAACTTGATCGGCCGTACCCCAATACGAAAGTTGATCCTAAGTAGAACTGTAGAAGTACCAGCCGAAGCTCGTATTTATGCAAGCCCATTTAGAAAGCCCTATGCCAATATGCTTTGTAACTCCAGCAGCCCCCCGTCGCGCAAAACCCTAGCAACTTCAAATACTGATCACTCCTATATATTCAACACTCTTCCCACCTGCTTTTATCAGATTCATTTGGCTATTGTGGTCCTCATGTCCTCTATCCTTTAGCTTTGTACTCTTTATTTTTCCTCGTCTTTATTTTGTTTGATAAAACTTTGTGCGGTGATGATACAATTTGTGGACTAGAGTTTCTGATCTGGGGTTTCTAACCCCTTATGGTTGAAGACAAACCCTTGGCTGTCTGAGCACACTTTCTCTATGAAATTTCTTACTTTTCCATTTTGGATTTCAAATTATTTTTTTCCGCCATGTATCTGTTACCAAGGTTTTTAATTAAAATTGATGTTTAACTGTGGATGCAGGATTTTATCTTCATATGTGTGGACTTTGTTAAATGTATGTAATTATTATTATTTTTTTTATGATGTAATTATATAGAGTTGAATTAGTGAATATTCATATTCCTTTTTTTTTGTTCTGACATTTTTGTTCTGTTTTAAGACAGAGAGGGGCTTATGATGATAAATTTAAATTATCTTAGCGGATTTCAGTGAGATTTAATTATCAATGATCTGATTGTTACACACACTGAGGCTCTTTTCATAGTAATTCTTTTTTCTTTTTATCAAGTACAAAAGTTTTCTCATGAATATACAATTATAACTGCTCTTAGTGTATAATTTGAATAATAAAAGATGGATGGGAAATGCATGCGATGATGAGGTGAGCACCATATGGTGTTTTAGGGCAGTGGAAGTGAGGTTTAATAGCCTTCTCCGTGAGCCCATTTTAATTAATGACTTCTCCTTCCACTGAGCATTCTTCCTTTTCTCCATCTTCAAATTTAGAGTTTCCATCTTGTTTCTATCCATTTTATTGTTGAGAAGCTGAAAGTTTCCATCTTGTTTCTATCCATTTTATTGTTGAGAAGCTGAAAGTTTCCATCTTTATGGACAAAGAAATAGAAGATTTTAAAGGTGGAAATGGTGGTGTTGTTCAAGACTGACTGTAGATGCGGATCCAAAATCTAAAGTTAATGGTATGGACTACAGAATATAATTGAAGACAGAGTAGATTGGCCGGACTGATGCGTCTATTACTAATTCTGGGGGACAGATAATTCCTCTCTGCATAATGGCTCAGACGCTATATAGGTACTGTATTAGAATAGCTCTGACCTTGTTATATTTAACTTGTATCCTCTCTTTTTGCATCTCTCCGCGTCTCAACCTGTGAAAAATGACTTCCATACCACACACTCCATATCTATTACTTTGATATTAAAATTCGACATAGATGAAACTGGAGCAGTTGTCCGAAGATTTATTCAGTTCAATCTCTTCTCCCGATCTTGTCTTAATCCACGACTATCCTGGAAAGGAATCAGGGGAAATGGGACAAATGCTACTGCAAATTATCGGCATGTAAAGCCCGACTCTCATGATCATAGCTGCTACTTCATCTTCTCTATTCCGCTTAAATAAACTAGAAAAAAATAGGGAAACCTTTTTTTGGTAAATAAATTTTTATTACCAATCGAAAATATGTACACAAGAAAAAAGAAACAAACTGACTGGATAATTTGTTTCCTAGCTAATCTTGCATGCATTGTTCCTCTACAGCATACCTCTTGGATAATTTGTTTCATAATATGATTCGAATCTAACTGCCTACCTTGAAATACCTGTTGGTTTCTTTCTTTCCAAATGTAGTACACAGTCGCTGCAGGTGCGATTCTGTATATCTCTGCCTCGACTCTTCCTCTTGCATAAACTTAGCTCGCTTTAGTTCCTCTTTCCAATCCATTACCATTCTGCTTATCCTTTGCCAAGATATGACCTTTTCCAGTTATAGAAAGACATCACATTGAAAGAACAAGTGTGAAATACTTTTGATCCAAGTATTACAAGAGTGGACAAGCCAATGGAACCTCCATTCCCCAATGTATTAATCTATCGCTAGTAAGCAATTTTCCATGTGCCACAAGTCTTAATATGAATATCCATTTGGGAGCTCCTAAATTATTACACACTAACTTCTTCCATGAAATCTTAGTAAAACACCTCTCATTTTAGTGTACAACTTCCTAATAGAGAAGTTTGACAGTGATTGAAGCTCATTAGCATATATTCTTGCTAGTTCAACATAGCTGCTGGCTTTTAAGATTTTTTGCACTACACAGGATGCTTGTTTTGGTGCAACCTCCCATACTTGCCTTCCCTTTATATAATAGTTATGTACCCCACTTGACCCATAGGCTATCCTTCTTGCTACACAAATTCCATAATAGTTTGCATGTGGCAACTTTGTTCCAGCTGCAAATATCAAGGATATTTAGATCTCCTGCTATCCTCAGGTAGCAGACTCTATGCCATGAAAGCAAAGTGCTCTTTGATAGTTCAACTCCTCCGGTCCATAAGAATTTTCTACATGTTGCCTCAATTAGCTTAACTACCTTTGCAGGTAATACAAATATCTGTGACCAAAATACTTGGACTGAAAAGAGAACATTCTTTATCAGTTGGACTCATCCTGCATAAGAGAAGAATTTCGCTGTCCAACTTTGAATTCTTCCCATCATGTTTTCCAGCATAGGTTGACATTGAAGCACTAAGAGTCCCTTGGTGATTAGGGGAACATCAAGATATCTTATTGGTAACTCTCCTTTAGTAAACCCAGTTAACTCCATGATTTGCTGTTGAACTGTTGCATCTACACCTCCAAAATAAATGGAGCTTTCGTCTCTATTAACACTCAGTCCAGAAGTTATTGAGAACTCTTGGAAACAATCAAATAGCATTTGAACAGACTTCACATCACCCCTGCAAAATAGTCCAGAAGTTTCTGATCTGGGGTTCCAAACGCCCAATGGTTGAAGACAAACCCTTGGCTGTCTGAGCACACTCTCTTCTCTATGAAATTTTGTTTTTATTTTTGCATTTCCAAAAATTTGTTGCTTAAATTTTCTTCTCATTTTTTGCACTCTCTTCTCTATTGTTCATTATTTTTTATGTTGCTATGTTTTAAGACAGAGAGATGCTTATGATGATAACAAAAATTATCTTAGCGGATTTTAGCGAGATTTAATTATCAATGAAAGTTCTCTTTTTATTTTGTCTAATATTGAGAGTTTTCTCATGAATCTACAATGATAGATTGTGTTATTTTGGGTGGGATAGAACCTTGGAAGAGCTGGGACGTATGTAAGTCTAACCTTTCCATCGCAAAGGAAGCACGAGAAGAAAGGAATAAGTAATGAATTTATGGAAAACGTTGTACTCCAATTAACTACACGTACATTGTCAGACCTTCCCTTAGTATGTGTTGTATACGGTCGAAACCGATTTCGGCATTCGTACGACTAGTCGAGATGAGAACATAATGGACCGAATAGTCTTCATAATATCGAGATGAGATCCGAAAAAGGCACAAACGAGTTTCGAGTTTCAGGGACAGATCAAATACCGAGCTCGAAGTCATTATCGAGCTCGAATCCAAATCGAACTATGATGAGAAGTAGTGCAATCGAGCTTAAGAGCCAGAGGCCAACCAATACCGAGCCCGAGTCAATATCGAGCCCGAGTCAATACCGAGCCCGAGTCAATACCGACCCTGAGTTAATATTGAGCTCAAGACCACATCGAGCTGTAAGCCTGGAAACTGACTGATACCAAGTCCAATCAAGATTGAGCCAAGAGACAAGAGCCGTTACAGTCGCACTAAGAAAGGAAATCTCAGCGGAAATTAGGGAAAAATTGATTTATCATGGGTTTACCACTATGTATTTTTTATTATATCCAAAGTAGGATCACTCAACTATAAGATGGATGGTTATTATTCCTGCAAGGGGGATCAACTCATTAATACATTGTAACTCAAATACTGTGGATACATTCCCATATTAAGAGATTATCCTTTTGAGCTTCACACATAATTTTATTTTGGCTTGTTCATAAATCATGTTCCTTTCAACTCGGTTTGTATCTTTTCTTTATAGTCAATATTCGATATTTCTACTTACTCTTACGATTTGTGTCAAGTTATACCACGTACCCTTAGAACTACGTACAAATTTAACTCTATCATTTTTTCGGGTAAACAGTTTGGTGCCCACCGTAGGGCTAAGGATAACAGTGGTTATTTGATACGAATCTCTACAAAACATGCTGTTTTACGCTTGTTTTTGGAAGTGTCTTTGATTTTAGATTAGAAACTACGAACTCTCAATTAATGGCCCTACATATCGACAACGAAGTTGGCCTTTAAGATGAAAACAACAACGTGATGACCAGGGAGGAAAGGCCGCTTGTCAATACCGTTGGAGCTTGGATTGAAGTACCAGTAGACGTTAATTCGCATATGGCCAGCAATGCAAACCAATGTTCCGACCCTGAAAATAGCATTCACGGTGGAACTCGATCTGCAGCTCGAAATACCTAGAACATTGAGGAAAACGGAATCAGCTTGCGTACGATTTTTGAAATATTGCAAGGTCAACAGGTAGCGATAGCTCAGTTGCAGAGTCAAACCCAGGTACCGAGTAGGTCGAAGCCCAGTCTACCCCGAGAAATCACCCACAGAACGGAGCTAGCAATAGTAAGATCAAATGAACAAGAATCGGGGACTAATCCCGAAATTGCTAAGATACTCGAGGAACTTACAAAACGGATCGAAGCAAACGATAAAAAAGTGGAAACATATAACTCCAGGGTCGATCAGATCTCGGGGGCACGACTAGTGTTGAAAGGGTTGGATTCCAAAAAATTGTTCAAAAGCCTTTTCCACCAAGTACAACTCCAAAATCGATCCCCAAAAAATTCCGCATGCTCGAGATTCCTAAATATAATGGAACGACCGACCTCAACGAACACGTCACCTCTTACATATGTGCCATCAAGGGTAACGATTTAGAAGACGATGAAATCAAATCTGTGCTGTTGAAAAAGTTCAGAGAGACCCTTTCGAATAGAGCAGTGATTTGGTATCATAACCTACCACTAAACTCCATCGACCCATTCGCCATATTAGCAGATTCCTTCGTAAAGGCACACGCATGGGCCATAAAGGTCGCAACGAGGAAATCAGACCTTTTCAAGGTAAGACAAAGGGATAATGAAATGCTGAGGGAATTCGTGTCCCGATTTCAAATGGAACGCATGGAATTGCCACCGATCACAGATGATTGGGCCGTTCAAGCTTTCACCCAAGGGTTGAACGAGCCGAGTTCGATAGCATCGCGTCGGCTGAAACAAAATTTGATCGAGTATCCGGTTGTAACTTATGTGCACAATTGATATCAATCGAAGATCAGGGTCGAGGACGACCAATTAAGAGCCCCTTTCGGTTCAGTACATCCAAATAGGTCGGTAGTTAAAAACCAGTGGGACGTCGATAGGGATCCAAGGTCGAATAGAGACCGATATCAACCATATACCGCAGAGCGAAGGAACAATGGTTCAGGACGCAATTCCGCCCGGAACAATCGAAGAAGTGATCGAGGATAGAATTCTCGAGGACTTATGAGCAAAAATGGTTTTGACAAGTATGCCGATCCCACAGAAGCACCTCGGTTATCGGAATATAACTTTAGCATCGATGCATCAGGCATTGTGTCGGCAATCGGAAGGATCAAAGATACTAGGTGGCCCAGACCCATACAAATCGATCCTTCCCAAAGAAACCCAAATTTGATGTGCAAGTATCATGGCACGCATGGTCACAAGACCTAAAATTGCAGGCAATTAAGGGAGGAGGTAGCTCATGTATTCAATGAGGGCCACCTTCGAGAGTTCCTCAGCGATCGAGCCAAGAATCATTTCAGAGAAAGGGACGCCAACAGAAAAAATAAGCAGGAGGAACCCCAACATGTCATTCATATTATCGTCGGTGGGGTCGACACTCCACAAGGACCCATATTCAAATGCACTAAGGTATCAATCACTAGGGAAAAATGAGCCTGAGATTATGTGCCCAAAGGCACTTTATCGTTCAACAATGAAGAAGCAGAAGACATTTCTTAGTCCCACAACGATGCTCTGGTAATTTCTATATTATTAAATAAAGTTCAAGTTAAGCGTGGTTTAGTGGATCCAGGTAGCTCGGCGAATATAATCCGATCGAGGGTCGTGGAGCAGCTCGGCCTAGAAAATCAAATCATGCCCGCAGCTCGGATCTTAAACGGCTTCAATATGGCCAGTGAAATAACTAAATGGGAGATTACTCTACCGGTGAACGTGACTGGAACCATTCAAGATACCAAGTTCCACGTAATCGAGGGTGATATGAGGTACAATGCCCTGCTCGGAAGGCCTTGGATCCACAATATGAGGTCAGTCCCTTCGACTCTCCACCAAATGATGAAATTCCCAACGTCGGACGGATTAAAAACAATATACAGGGAGCAACATGCTGCAAAGGAAATATTTGCGGTCGATAAGGTAACACTACTATCAAAACTATCAACCTCGAAAAGGTCGAGCATCGAAGCTAAACAGGAAGTCAAATAGCAATCATAACCACCAGCCTCGACCGAATCAAGGAAGCATGAGATAGAAGAAGAAGAGGAGGATTTTCTGACCCCTCAAACTTTTATTGTTCCCGAAGATTCTGACGCCACCAAATCAACGGTCGAAGAGCTGGAATAGGTTATATTGATCGAGTACCTGCCTGAGTGAAATGTATACCTAGGAACGAGATTAACCCCCGAACTCAGGAAAAAGCTTATTCAATTTCTTATTGATAACATAGATTGTTTTGCTTGATCCCATTTCGACATGACAAGGATCCCACCGGAGATAACGACGCATCGGCTAAGCCTGAACCCTAGGTTTAAACCAGTGAAGCAAAAGAGAAGACCCCAGTCAGAGGTAAAGCACGCATTTATAAAGGACGAGGTAACTAAACTTCTCAAAATAGGGTCCATTCGGGAGGTGAAATATCCCTAATGGTTAGCCAATGTAGTTGTAGTCCCTAAAAAAGGTAACAAACTTAGAATGTATGTAGATTATAAGGATTTAAACAAGGCATGCCCCAAAGATTCTTTTCCACTGCCTAACATCGATCGCATGATCGATGCCACGACCGGCCACGAGATCCTTACTTTTCTCTATGCCTATTTCGGGTACAATCAAATCCAAATGAACCCGGAGGACCGAGAAAAGTCTTCATTTATCACCAAGGATGGAATATATTGTTATAATGTAATGCCCTTCGGGCTAAAAAATGCGGGAGCTACTTACCAACACCTAGTAAATAAAATGTTGGAAGAACAAATAGGTAAATCAATGGAAGTTTATATTGGTGACATACTAGTTAAGTCCATGCGCGTAGAGGACCATTTTGTTCATTTGCAGGAAACGTTCGAGATTTTAAGGAAATACAACATGAAGCTCAACCTCGAGAAGTGTGCTTTTGGGGTCGGTTCAGGCAAGTTACTTGGCTTCATGGTATCGAATTAGGGGAACGAGATCAACCCCGATAAAATCAAGGCCATCGAAGACATCACCATCGTAGATAGTGTAAAAGCCATACAGAAGCTAACCGGACGGATAGCTGCCTTAGGCCTATTCATTTCGAAATCGTCGGATCGAAGCCACCGATTTTTCTCTACTCAAAAAGAAGAACGATTTCGCCTGGATCCCGGAATGCCAACATGCATTAGAGGAATTGAAGCGATACCTATCGAGCCCACCGTTGCTTCACACTCCTAAGGCAGATGAGAAACTTTAATTGTACTTGGCAGTATCGGAAATAGCGATAAGTGGTGTCCTAGTTCGAGAAAAGAAAGGTACGCAATTTCTCGTTTATTATATAAGTCAAACCTTAGGGGAAGCAATAACTAGATATCCACACTTAGAGAAGTTGGTACTTGCACTGATAAACGCCTCTACAAAGTTAAGACCATACTTGCAATGTCACCTCGTATGCGTGTTAACCATTTACCTACTTCATAATATTTTGCACAAGCCAGAACTATCGGGCCGATTGGCCAAATGAGCCGTCAAACTCAGTGGGTACGATACCGAATATCAACCCCGGACGGCCATCAAGTCTCAAATTTTAGCGTACTTCGTGGCTGATTTCATGCCAACCCTCGTACCCGAAGTTGAAAGGGAACTCTTGTTAAAATCGGGTACATCATTAGGGGTATGGACCCTATTCACAGATGGTGCTTCGAATGTGAAGAGGTCTGGGCTAGGCATCGTTTTGAAGCCGCCCACGGGTAGCACTATTAGGAAATCTATCAAAACTTCTAGGTTGACTAACAACGAGGCCGAGTACGAGGCCATGATTGCAGATCTCGAGCTAGCTAAAAGCTTGGGAGCAGAATTCATTGAAGAAAAGTGTGACTCTTTACTGGTGGTAAACCAGGTAAACAAAACCTTCGAAGTTCGAGAGGATATAATTCAAAGGTATTCGGACAAACTGCAAGTAACTTTGCACCGTTTCAAAGAATGGACTTTACAACATGTACCTCGAGAATAAAATAGTGAGGCCGATGCACTTGCAAACTTGGGGTCATCGGTCGAGGAAGATGAGATCAGCTCGGGGACTGTCGTTCAGCTTTCGAAATCGTGATCGAGGAAGGTCATGCCAAGATAAACTGTACAAGCTTAACCTGGGATTGGAGGAATAAATATATTGAATACTTGAAGAACGGAAAGCTCCCATCGGACCTAAAGAGTCGAGAACCCTACAAACCAAAGCTGCTCGATTCACATTGGCCGAAGATGGAACATGATACAGAAGGACATTCGATGGACCATTAGCAGTATGCTTAGGACTAGGAAACACCGATTATGTTTTACGAGAGGTCAATGAAGGCACTTGTGGGAACCACTCCGGTGCCGAATCACCGATTCACAAAATCATTAGAGCAGGATACTACTGGGATAGCATGAAAAACGACAATAAGGAGTTTGTTCGATAATGTGATAATTGTCAATGGTTTGCACCGATGATTCATCAGCCCAGAGAACAACTCCATTCAGTCCTATCCCCTATGGCCATTCATGAAATTGGGGATGGATATCGTCGGACCTTTGCCATTGGCCCCAGGTAAAGCTAAGTTCATTTTATTTATGACTGACTATTTCTCTAAATAGGTTGAAGCACAGGCGTTTGAGAAAGTGAGAGAGAAAAAGGTTGTAGACTTCATCTGGGATCACATCGTATGTCGATTTGGGATACCCGCCGAAATAGTGTGTGATAATGGAAAACAATTTATCGGCAGCAAAGTGACAGAATTCCTCGAAAACCATAATATAAAAAGGTTATTAACAACGCCATATCACCCTAGTAGGAACGGATAGGCCGAATCGACGAACAAGACTATCGTTCAAAACTTAATGAAAAGGTTGAACGACGCTAAGGGAAATTAGAGAGAAATTCTACCCGAAGTCCTTTGGGCATATCGAACAGCATCAAAGTTCAGTACGGGGGCAACCCCGTTCTCCTTAGTATATGGCTCCAAAGCCTTGATTCCAGTCGAAGTCAGGGAACCCAGTGCCAGTTTTCGAAATACAACAGAAGAGTCAAATCACGAGGCTATGAATACTAGCCTCGAATTATTGGATGCAAAACGAGAAGCCGTTCTCATCCGATTGGCCGCCCAAAAGCAGCGAATCGAAAGATACTATAATCGAAGAACCAATCTTCGCCATTTTAAAATCGGGGACTTAGTGCTAAGGAAAGTCACCCTCAGTACCCGAAATCCAAATGAAGGAAAACTGTGTCCAAACTGGGAAGGACCGTATCAGGTACTCGAAATCGTCGGCAAAAGATCCTACAAGCTCGGTGTTATAAACAGCAAACAACTACCAAGAAATTTGAACGTGTCGCACCTAAAACGATACTACTACTAAGGTACGACCCTCCCATGTTTGTTTATATTTCAAAACTAACCCTTGCAGGGGTTCAACCAGGAACATGGATGGATTATTCAACACAAAGCCTTAGGCCTGAGAGCACGCGTTGCACTCTTTTTCCCATAGACCGGTTTTATCCCAAATGGGTTTTTCGGCAAGGTTTTTAATGAGGCAACCATTGATCGTGCTAACTTAGAACAATTCAACAGTATCTGAGGCCTCTTTACAATCAACCTCGAATACTGGGGGGTTATTACCATCGAATAAATCAAGTTCGATACAAGAAAGTTACTTCATGTCAAACAGGGACTCGATAGGAAAACGTGTAAGGGCCAAATGGTCAAAACGAACCATGCCCGCATAGTTTTGCTCGAACCATAAACACATGTATAATGACTTATGAAGAGAAATTTCTTCTTTACCGATATCTCATATTTTGGAAAGTTCGTTCTACTTCATGATTCAAACAGGTTTAAGGGCCGATCACGACCGAAGGAGTTTGAAAAACTTACCCCATAAATCGGGGACTGCCAATTAAAATACCGAAGAAATCAAGATCCATAAAGCCTACGGGCTAATCATACTTCGAGTTCGAGTAAACAGTCACTCGACTATTAAGCCTAAGGGCTACAATACTACTATAAAGCCTACGGGCTACATTACTTCAAATTCGAGCAAACACTCACTCGACCACTAAGCCTACGTGCTACTATTACTTCGAGTTCGAGAAAATACTCACTCGACCACTAAGCCTACGGGCTACTATTACTTTGAGTTCGAGCAAATAATCACTCGACCACTAAGCCTACATGATACTATTACTTCGATTTCGAGCAATCACTCACTCGACCACTAAGCCTACGGGCTACTATTACTTCGAGTTCGAGCAAACACTCACTCAACCACTAAGCCTACAGGCTACTATTACTTCGAGTTCGAGCAATCACTCACTCGACCACTAAGCCTACGGGCTACTATTACTTCGAGTTCGAGCAATCACTCACTCGACCACTAAGCCTAAGGGCTACTCTTACCTCGAGTTTGAGAAAACACTCACTCGACTACTAAGCCTACGGGCCACATTACTTCGAGTTCGAGAAAATACTCGCTCGATCACTAAGCCTATGGGATACTATTACTTCAAGTTCGAGCAAACACTTACTCGACCACTAAGCCTACGGGCTACTATTACTTTGAGTTCGAGCAAACACTCACTCGACCACTAAGCCTACAGGCTACTATTACTTTGACTTCAAGCAAACACTCACTCAACCACTAAGCCTACAGTCTACTATTACTTCGAGTTCGAGCAATCACTCACTCGACCACTAAGCCTAAGGGCTACTCTTACCTCGGGTTTGAGCAAACACTCACTCGACTACTAAGCCCAAGGGCTACTCTTACCTCGAGTTCGAACAAACACTTACTGGACTACTAAGCCTAAGGGGTTCCTTACTTCGAGTTTGAGCAATCACTCGACCATAAAGCCTAAGGGCTACCTTACTTCGAGTCTGAGCAAGCACTCACTCGGTTACAAAGACCACAAGGTTCGAATTCGATCAAATTGACCAAAGACTCGAACTTATGAAAACTTTCATAAGGCATGAATGAAACAAAATCTTCACAAGGCAGAAAATAAAACAGAGACAAGTCGGGGAAAGAAAAGATATATATATATATATATA
>AWOL01S0083425.1:18241-30165 GCA_000715115.1 Nicotiana otophora | reverse complement strand
AGATGACACTGAAGCTTGGGAATTCGTATGCAGCACTAGCACAAAGAAATGAGGAGATAACTAAGTCTGACGGGAACATAGCAAGCTCATCTAGTCCCGGGGATAAGCAAGCTGTAGTGGGACCAAACAATGGGAAGGGTGGGGGATAACCCCCTCCAAATGGATAGTATTGGATGTTGGAATGTAAGGGGCCTAAATAATCTAGCAAAACATAAATAAGTAAATATATTTCTCCATAATGTAAAGGCTGGATTATTTGGGCTCTTCGAAACAAAGATTAAGAGGGCAAAATCTCAATGAGCTTCTCTTAATATTTGTAATGGTTGGTCATTTAGCACAAATTTGCATAAGCATCCAAGAGGTCGTTTATGGTTATTATGGAAGCCTCAGATATATGAGGTGGACCTGATCACAGTTACTGCATAGTTAATTCATTGTAAAGCAAAACATAGAGGTAGTGGAGAGTAGATGTACATTACCATTAATGATCAAGACCTTAGGAGAGAATTATGGGAGGATATAAGAAGGATATGGAATTAGATACAGGGACCATGGGGTGTAATGGGGAATTTCAATTATGTCCTATATAGAGAGGAAAGAATTGGAAGTCCAGTCACTGTGGCAGACTCAAAGGAGTTTAGGCAGTATATAGAAGCTTGTGATCTACACCACCTAAAATCAACAGCGGCTTGCTTTACTTGGAATAATAAGCAATAAGGGAATGACAAAGTCATGAGTAATATAGATAGAGTATTAGTAAATAGTGAATGGTTGTCTCAACTCCCTGCTTCCACAGTGCATTACATGGAAAAAGGGTTGTATGATCATAGCCCTGCAATCATCAACTGGGAAAGAGGAGATAACAGAATGAAGAAACAGTTCAAGTACTTTAACATGTGGAGTATGGAACCAGACTTCATGACAAAAGTAAAGGAAAGCTGGCAAAGGGAGATCAAAGGGACCCAGAAATACCAATTGGTGGGGAAATTGAATCAGTTGAAAAGAGTGTTAATGAATATCAATAAAAGCAGGTTCAGTGAGGTGGAGAAGAAAGTAGATCAAGCAAAGGAGGAACTTTTAACTTGCCAAGTCAGAATTCAGGCAGACCCAATGGACTGTGAACTTCATAAGCAGGAGAGGAATTTAGCACAAGAATGCAGCAATTGGGAACAAGCTAGATGTCAATTTTTTAGGCATAAGAGTAAAATACAATGGGCAATTCAAGGTGACCAAAATACCAGGTTCTTCCATAGTTTTATGAAGGCCATGAGGAATACAAACAGGATATTTTCAATAAGGAGTGTCAATGGGGAAAACATCACAGAAATGGAGGGGATTGAAAAAGAATTCACTGGATTCTACATTACTCTTGTGGGAACAAGCAAGGAGGGTAGGGATCATGTTAATAGAAGATTAGTGAAAAAAGGACCTGTGGTGACTGAATAGAGTAAAAAGATATTGGAGGCTGTATATACAGAGAAGGAGGTGAAACAAGCATTATGGGAAATTGCAGGGGATAAAAGCCCTGGCTCAGATGGATATGGAAGCCAATTCTTCAAAGATAGTTGGAGAATAACAAAGAAAGACCTAACAACTGGGGTGTTGGAGTTTTTCAACAATGGGAAACTACTGCATATGCTAAACAACACAATGATCACCCTCATCCCAAAAGAAAAGTGCTCCCTGAAATAAATTCAGCAAATCAAAGTGTGTTTGTAGAAGGAAGATCCATTGCTCAAAACATCCTAATCTATCAGGATTTAGTAAGACTCTACAACAGGAAGAATACTGCCAAAAGCTGCCTTATAAAAATTGATCTCAAGAAAGCTTATGACTCGGTGGAATGGGGATTTGTAGAAGAAATATTGTATGCACTAAACGTTCCCTGCAAATTCATTAGCTGGGTAATGACATGCATTATAATAACACAATATACAATTGCTATCAATGATGGAACATATGGAAACATTAGAGGGAAGAGAGGGCTAAGACAAGGAGATCCAATTTCTCCATTGCTATTTGTAATATGTATGGAGTACTTTACAAGAATAATGAGATTGGTGGTTGAACAAGAAGGATTTGCGTACCATACAAAGTGTAAGGGACTGCAATTGAATCATCTCTGCTTTGCAGATGATGTACTGATATTCTGCAAAGGAGAATTCCAAGCTATACTATTGATGGTAAGAGGATTGCAAAGCTTCTCTAATGTATCTGGACTCACCACAAATGCTGCAAAATCTAATATCTTCAGTGCCAACATGGATGAACAAAGTCTGAATGATTTAGGTGAACTAACAGGGTACAAGAGGGGGACACTACCATTCAGGTATCTTGGGATGCCCATGTCATCAAAGAAGCTGTCAGCAATGGATTGTGAAGTATTAGTGGATAAATTGACTATGAAAGTGAAATGATGGGGGTCAAGGAACTTGTCATATGCAGGAAGAGTGTTTCTAGTAAATGATGTGTTACTGCACATACACACTTACTGGTCGACCATATTTGTGCTGCCAAAAAAAGTAATCAAAAGNTTAGGAGAGAATTATGGGAGGATATAAGAAGGATATGGAATTAGATACAGGGACCATGGGGTGTAATGGGGAATTTCAATTATGTCCTATATAGAGAGGAAAGAATTGGAAGTCCAGTCACTGTGGCAGACTCAAAGGAGTTTAGGCAGTATATAGAAGCTTGTGATCTACACCACCTAAAATCAACAGCGGCTTGCTTTACTTGGAATAATAAGCAATAAGGGAATGACAAAGTCATGAGTAATATAGATAGAGTATTAGTAAATAGTGAATGGTTGTCTCAACTCCCTGCTTCCACAGTGCATTACATGGAAAAAGGGTTGTATGATCATAGCCCTGCAATCATCAACTGGGAAAGAGGAGATAACAGAATGAAGAAACAGTTCAAGTACTTTAACATGTGGAGTATGGAACCAGACTTCATGACAAAAGTAAAGGAAAGCTGGCAAAGGGAGATCAAAGGGACCCAGAAATACCAATTGGTGGGGAAATTGAATCAGTTGAAAAGAGTGTTAATGAATATCAATAAAAGCAGGTTCAGTGAGGTGGAGAAGAAAGTAGATCAAGCAAAGGAGGAACTTTTAACTTGCCAAGTCAGAATTCAGGCAGACCCAATGGACTGTGAACTTCATAAGCAGGAGAGGAATTTAGCACAAGAATGCAGCAATTGGGAACAAGCTAGATGTCAATTTTTTAGGCATAAGAGTAAAATACAATGGGCAATTCAAGGTGACCAAAATACCAGGTTCTTCCATAGTTTTATGAAGGCCATGAGGAATACAAACAGGATATTTTCAATAAGGAGTGTCAATGGGGAAAACATCACAGAAATGGAGGGGATTGAAAAAGAATTCACTGGATTCTACATTACTCTTGTGGGAACAAGCAAGGAGGGTAGGGATCATGTTAATAGAAGATTAGTGAAAAAAGGACCTGTGGTGACTGAATAGAGTAAAAAGATATTGGAGGCTGTATATACAGAGAAGGAGGTGAAACAAGCATTATGGGAAATTGCAGGGGATAAAAGCCCTGGCTCAGATGGATATGGAAGCCAATTCTTCAAAGATAGTTGGAGAATAACAAAGAAAGACCTAACAACTGGGGTGTTGGAGTTTTTCAACAATGGGAAACTACTGCATATGCTAAACAACACAATGATCACCCTCATCCCAAAAGGAAAGTGCTCCCTGAAATAAATTCAGCAAATCAAAGTGTGTTTGTAGAAGGAAGATCCATTGCTCAAAACATCCTAATCTATCAGGATTTAGTAAGACTCTACAACAGGAAGAATACTGCCAAAAGCTGCCTTATAAAAATTGATCTCAAGAAAGCTTATGACTCGTTGGAATTGGGATTTGTAGAAGAAATATTGTATGCACTAAACGTTCCCTGCAAATTCATTAGCTGGGTAATGACATGCATTATAATAACACAATATACAATTGCTATCAATGATGGAACATATGGAAACATTAGAGGGAAGAGAGGGCTAAGACAAGGAGATCCAATTTCTCCATTGCTATTTGTAATATGTATGGAGTACTTTACAAGAATAATGAGATTGGTGGTTGAACAAGAAGGATTTGCGTACCATACAAAGTGTAAGGGACTGCAATTGAATCATCTCTGCTTTGCAGATGATGTACTGATATTCTGCAAAGGAGAATTCCAAGCTATACTATTGATGGTAAGAGGATTGCAAAGCTTCTCTAATGTATCTGGACTCACCACAAATGCTGCAAAATCTAATATCTTCAGTGCCAACATGGATGAACAAAGTCTGAATGATTTAGGTGAACTAACAGGGTACAAGAGGGGGACACTACCATTCAGGTATCTTGGGATGCCCATGTCATCAAAGAAGCTGTCAGCAATGGATTGTGAAGTATTAGTGGATAAATTGACTATGAAAGTGAAATGATGGGGGTCAAGGAACTTGTCATATGCAGGAAGAGTGTTTCTAGTAAATGATGTGTTACTGCACATACACACTTACTGGTCGACCATATTTGTGCTGCCAAAAAAAGTAATCAAAAGCATCATAGGAGTGTGTAGGAATTTCTTATGGGATGGGAAAGCTCACACAAATAAACCTCCACTGGTTGCTTGGGATTTGGTGTGTAGGAAAAAGAAACAGGGTGGGTTGGGGATACATGACATAGCTGTCTGGAATGAAGCGGCAGTAGCAAAGTATGTATGGAACATAGCAGCAAAAACAGACAACTTATGGGTACGATGGGTGGATCATCTACCTAAAAGGGAGTGAATTGTGGCAATACAAAGCTCCTCAAGATTGCAGCTGGTAATGGAGGAAAATATGTACAATCAGAGACAAATTTGCAGCAGGTTATATACAAAACCATTGGCTAATTGCTACTGGGGAATATACACTAAGCAGTGGATATAACTGAAAAAAGGGGCTTTGGAGGAATGGCCTTGGAGAGGGTGGGTATGGAATGGAATGAACATGCCTAAACACAACTTCATCTGTTGGCTAGCAGCACACAAGCGACTCCTGACAAAGGAAAGGTTGAAGCATATGGGAATTAGCCAAGATAATTTGTGTGTGATATGTGGTAATGAAGAGGAAACAATTGGACACCTATTTTTTGAATGTTCATTATCAAAAGAGTGCTTGGGAGAAATCCTGAGATGGCTGAATATTGGTGTAATAAACACAGAATTACAAAGACTAGACAGAAGGATGACAAGGCAAGTGAAAGGGAAAATGTGCAGGGCATTTGTGCTAGCAACATTAGCAGCTGTGGTGTACAATATATGGAAAGCAAAAAACATAGCATTATGGGAGCAAAAGGTCTCAAGGCCTGGACAACTATGCAACCAGATACTGCAGGAATGCAAGCACAAAATATATGAAGTACTGGTAAGGAAACACTCAGACAGGAACAGAGCTTGGTTTGAAACACTCAATAGATAACTAATATATAAGAGGAAATGTATACATGAGGATAGAAGGTAGGAATATAGATATAGAAGTATAGCATTAGAGTGGGGCTATCTGTTGCATATGCAAAACTAATTTGTAAGTGTTGTTCAGGTGACAAATAAAATCTTTTTGTTTCACTAAAAAAAATTTAACATGAAACAATAGAATCCCACATGTTCTGAGAGTTCCAAAACTATACCGATCACATGTAGACAAGAATACTATGAGGTATAGTATTGAATGGATTCAAGGTATGAAACGTAATTTTTAGGGATTACACCATTTCATGAAATGAAAACTAAATTACCTGTAGTGCAAGAACATTGTTTGACCTAACTACAAAAATATTTCCTCTTTTACCATTTTGATGTTTATACTAAAAACAATCTTCAAATCTTATGAAAAATATTTTCACAAAGGAGTCAAACACAAATCTACCCAAATAATAAAACTGGCATGCGAAACCAAAATTGAAACTTTTGAGCATTTTTTTGGTCTTTTCTTTGTTTTGAATGACTCAAATATATCAAGTGTCAATTCTACTTATAGTTAGAAAATTCATCACTTAATCGTGCAGTTTGGACTTAAGAAAAATTACTAAAATATGTTGTAACATTATATGCCCTGATTACATGTTTGTAATATTTCCGGATTTAAAAGACAATTAACTTACTCTGAATATAAGATCACTGTTGCTTTATAGCTGAATTTGTATTATTCACATTATCCAAAAAAAATAAAATATGCCAAACACATTATCTGCAAAGAAATAGTAGGCAAGATATGATTACAATCTATATTTCACTACTTTACACATACATATAATATATAACGAACATAACGAAATTGATCATCTTTGCAGGTTCACACTATGTTAATGTGATGATACCATCTTTCAACATTTAAAGGCTTTTTACATGATTGTTTCTTCTTATATACTTTTATAGTTGTTTTAATTTATTGTTCTTTCATATCAAATCTTTTCCTTTTTAGAAGACAAAAGCTTATACACATCTAAATTGACTAGGAGAGCTCTTTCCAACATCTATATAAGACATTGGTCTATATATCTTATAGCGTATTGCTTGTTTCCAGCCGAGACCCCTTTTGGTAATATATATATATATATATATTGTATTCACTTTATGCATGGTATTCTTTTAACAGCTGGTCCATCTTGCTCAGAAAATGTCATGACCCGGAATTTCCACCGTCGGGACTGTGATGACGCCTAACATTCCACTTGCTAGGCAAGCTGACATTAGAGAATTATTAAGCCAATCCTTATTCAATTCAGTAAATAACAGCAAATAAGCTAAAATGGAATACAACGAGTGCGGAATAATATAAAAACTTCATTAATTACTGCCACCCGGATCTGGAGTCACCACTCACGAGCTACTATGATCTACTACAAATAGAGTTTGAAAAGGAAAAATACACTATTTTGAAGTAAGGAAACAGTAAATGATAAAACTAGGAAGAGAATCCAGGGTCTGCAGACGCCAGGAGATCTACCTTGGGTCTCCTGGCAGCAAATCCAAGCTGCTAAGCCTCACGATCAGCTAGGATCGGTACCAAAATCTGCACAAGAAGTGCAGAGTACAGTATCAGTACAACCGACCCCATGTACTGGTAAGTGTTGAACCTAACCTCGACGAAGTACTAACGAGGCTATGACAAGACACTCACATAATAAACCTGTGCAGATAATAATATATGTACAAGAAATTAACAGTAACAGCTAAACATGTACTATTGGGAGGGGGACATGCTAAAGGGGCACATGATATAGGAGATACAACGGAAATGATAACCAGACTAGTCAACATGCTTTTAACATGTAAAAACAACTAAATACAATAAAGAAAATTGCACGGCATCACCCTTCGTGCTTTTACTCTCATCCTCACAATATAAATCAATAGATACGATACAACATCACCCTTCGTGCATTAACTCTCATAAAGTGGCACGACATCACCCTTCGTGCATTAACATTCACAATATGGCACAACATCACCATTCGTGCATTAACACTCATAATATGGCACGACATCACCTTTCGTGCATTAACACTCACAATATGGCACGACATCACCCTTCGTGCATTAACACTCTTCCTTACCATAATGCAATGAATAATTAACAACAGGGAGATAAAATAACAAGTACAAGCCTTACTTCAATATTTGGTTCCACAATAAAAATCTCAACTTCGGAATCAATGCTCAATTATCACTAGAAGCTCCACAAACATGATAAGAATGATCAATTTATAATACTAGTCTAAACATGGATAACATGAACAAATGAAGCTATAATTGCAAGAAACCAAGCCCCGCCCGCATGCTTTAACCCGACTACTACACATAAGTACTCGTCACCTCACATATATATTGTTCCCCAACATCTAAACATGTAGCAAATAGACAAACAAGTCATATTCCCTCAAGTCAAGATTAGACACAATACTTACCTCGCCTCAAAGGCCACTCCATGCTCAATTACCGCTTTTTCTCTAGAATCCACCTCCAAACAACTCGTATCTATCCACAAAAAACTCAATAATATCAAATATTGCTAAAAAATTCAATTACAATGCATAAATTTAGATCCCCCCAACTTTTCCCCAAAAAGTCAAAAATTGACCCCAGGCCTGCTTGGTCAAAACCCGAGGTTCGGACCAAAATCCATTCACCCCCGAGCCCGATTATATAATTTATTTCGAAATCCGACCTCAATTCGAGGTTTAAATTCCAATTATGCAAAAATCCCTAATTCTACCCAAACCCCAAATTTTCACCATGAAAATCCTAGATTTTAGGTTGAAAACTCATGAAATGTAATGGGTAATTAACATAAAGTAGGTTAGAATCACTTACCAACAAATTGGGGAAGGAATTCTTTTAGGAAAATCACCTCTAGGTCTTCTAGTTTTGAAATTTTTGAAAGAATGGCAAAATTCTGTAATTGGGACTGTTTTAAATAATTGGGCGACAATGTTCATCGCGTTTGCATGAACACTGTCGCGTTCGCGAAGAGCTGCACCTTAATGACTTACGCGATCGCGAGAGGCTACACGCGTTCGCGAAGGTTTAGCCCCCTGACCTTCGCGTTCACGGGACAAGACCCACGTTCGCGTAGTGTAACCTTAAGTTCTCCCAGTCCATCCCATCTACTTCTACGCGTTCGCATAGGTTTGACGTGTTCGCGAAGGGTAGTTCCCCCACTGCTCTGTGTTCGCGTCCTTTACCTCGTGTTTGCGTAGGGTATTTTCCCCCATTCCCATTTTCCCTTTTGCGATCACAGTTGGACATACGCGATCGTATAGAAGCCTACACCAGACACCATCTGAAGCAAAACACCAGATTTTCTAAGTTTAAATCACCCCGTAGCCTATCCGAAACTCACCCGAGCCCTCGGGGCTCCAAACCAAACATGCACACAAGTCCTAGAACATCATACAAACTTGCTCGCGCGATCAATTCACCAAAATAACACCTAGAACTACGAATCAGACACCAAATCAAATAGAATTTTCAAGAAAACTTTAAAACTTCTATTTTCACAACCGAACGTCTGAATCACGTCAAATTAACTCTGTTTCTCACCAAATTCGACAGACAAGTCATAAATATTATAGTGGACCTGTACCGGGCTCTGGAACCAAAATATGGACCCGGTATCAACAAAACCAAACATCAATTAATTCTTAAAATCATTAAACTTTCAAACTCTTAATTGTTTTTATCAAAACTCCATATCTCGAGCTAAGGACTTCGGAATTCGATTCCGGGTATACGCCCAGGTCCCAAATTACGATACGGACCTATCGGGACCGTCAAAATATAGATCTGCATCCATTTACTCAAAATACTAACCAAAGACAACTCAAATCATTTTCAAAGTAAAATTTCATATTTTTCACTGTTTTTAACATAAAAGCTTTCCGGAAATACGCCCGAACTACACACGCAACTCGAGGAGGGTAAAAATGAGATTTTTAAGGCTTCGAATCACAGAATTATGTTTGAAAAAATAAGATGACCTATCGGGTCATCACATTCTCTACCTCTAAAACAATAGTGCGTCCTCGAACGGACATAGAAAAGTACCCCCGGCTAGTGAAAAGATGTGGATATCTACTCCGCATATCTGACTCGGACTCCCAAGTAGCTGCCTCAATGGGATGACCTCTCCACTGCACTCGAACTGAAGAATAACTCTTAGACCTCAGCTGTCGAACCTACCGGGCTAGAATAGCCATCGACTCCTCCTCGTAAGTCAAATCTTTGTCCAACTAGACAGAGCTGAAATCTAACACATGGGACGGATCGCCGTGATACTTCTGGAGCATGGACACATGGAATACCGGATGAACAGCTGCTAAACTAGGTGGCAATGCGAGCATGTAAGACACCTCACCC
Organism: Nicotiana otophora; assembly: GCA_000715115.1. Taxonomy (NCBI): domain Eukaryota; kingdom Viridiplantae; phylum Streptophyta; class Magnoliopsida; order Solanales; family Solanaceae; genus Nicotiana; species Nicotiana otophora. The sequence goes on along the minus strand of AWOL01S0083425.1, from coordinate 20,254 downwards.
ACTCTCTCCAAAATCTCAAAGGGCTCGATATACCTAGGTCTCAACTTGACCTTCTTTCCGAATCTCATTACACCCTTCATGGGTGATAACCGAAGCAACACTCTCTCTCCGACCATGAATGCAACATCACAAACTCTACGATCGGCATAACTCTTCTGCGTGGACTGAGCTGTGCGAAGTCTATCCTAAATAATCTTTACCTTATCCAAGGCATCTTGTACTAGATCTGTACTCAACAACCGAGCCTCCCCTGGCTCGAACCACCCAATTGGAGACTGACACCACCTACTGTATAATGTCTCATAGAGAGCCATCTGAATGCTCGGCTGATAGTTGTTGTTGTAGGCGAACTATGCAAGGGGAAAGAACTGATCCCACGATCCTCCGAAGTCTATAACACATGCGTGGAGCATATCCTCTAAGATCTGAATAGTGCGCTCGTACTGCCCGTCCATCTGAGGATGAAACGTTGTGCTCAACTCAACCCGCATGCCCAACTCACGCTGTACTGCTCTCCAAAAGTGCGAGGTGAACTGCGTACCTCGATCAGAAATGATAGACACAGGCACACCGTGGAGACGGATGATCTCGCGGATGTAAATCTCTGCCAACCGCCCCAAAGACTAGGTAACTGCCACATGAATGAAATGCGCTGACTTAGTCAGCCTGTCCACAATGACCCAAACTATGTCGAACTTCCTCTGAGTCCGTGGGAGTCTAACAATGAAATCCATAGTGATATGCTCCCACTTCCACTCAGGAATCTCTATTANTCTTCTGCGTGGACTGAGCTGTGCGAAGTCTATCCTAAATAATCTTTACCTTATCCAAGGCATCATGTACTAGATCTGTACCCAACAACCGAGCCTCCCCCGACTCGAACCACCCAATTGGAGACCGACACCACCTACTGTATAATGTCTCATAGAGAGCCATCTGAATGCTCGGCTGGTAGTTGTTGTTGTAGGAGAACTATGCAAGGGAAAAGAACTGAACCCACGATCCTCCGAAGTCTATAACACATGCGTGGAGCATATCCTCCAAGATCTGAATAGTGCGCTCGTACTGCCCATCCGTCTGAGGATGAAACGTTGTGCTCAACTCAACCCGCGTGCCCAACTCACGTTGTACTGCTCTCCAAAAGTGCAAGGTGAACTGCGTACCTCAATCAGAAATGATAGACACAGGCACACCGTGGAGACGGATGATCTCGCGGATGTAAATCTCTGCCAACCACTCCAAAGACTAGGTAACTGCCACATGAATGAAATGCGCTGACTTAGTCAGCCTGTCCACAATGACCCAAACTATATCGAACTTCCTCTGAGTCCGTGGGAGTCCAACAACGAAATTCATAGTGATATGCTCCCACTTCCACTCAGGAATCTCTATCTTCTGAAGCAAACCACCAGGTCTCTGATGCTCATACTTTACTTGCTGACAATTTAGATACCGAGCTACATAAGCAACTATATCCTTCTTCATCCTCTTCTACCAATAATGCTGCCGCAAGTCCTGATACATCTTGGCGGCGCTCGAATGAATAGAATACCGAAAATTGTGAGCCTCCTCAAGAATCAACTCACAAAGTCCATCCATATTAGGCACACAAACACGACCCTGCATCCTCAAAACTCTGTCATCTCCGACAGTAACCTGCTTGGCACAATCATGCCGCACTGTGTCCCTAAGGACTAACATATAAGAGTCGTCATACTGCCGATCTCTGATATGCTCAAACAAAGAAGATCGAACGATTGTACAGGCTAGAACACGGCTGGGCTCTGAAATATCCAACCTCACAAACTGGTTGGCTAAAGTTTGAACATCGGATGCAAGTGGCCTCTCACCGACTGGAATGAACGCAAGGCTGCCCATACTCGCTGCCTTTCGACTCAATGCGTCGGCCACCACATTGGCCTTCCCGGGGTGGTACAAAATAGTGATATCATAGTCTTTTAATAACTCCACACACCTCCTCTGCCTCAAATTAATATCCTTTTGCTTGAACAA
>AWOL01S0083425.1:0-13939 GCA_000715115.1 Nicotiana otophora | reverse complement strand
GAGACACTCGAACTGACGACGGTGCTCCTCTCTCAGTGTGATAGGGAGAAACTTCTCTAGAAAGAGCTGAGAGAAGTGGTCCCAAGTAAGAGCAGGCGACCCCACTGGGCTGGTCAATAAATAATCTCTCCACCATTTCTTAGCGGAGCCAGTCATCTGAAATGCAGCAAAATCGACCATATTGGTCTCTACTATACCCATGTTCCGTAGCACCTCATGACAGCTGCCAAGATACTCCTGGGGATCCTCTGAAAGAGTACCACTGAAGTGAATCAGGAAGAGCTTGGTAAACCTGTCAAATCTCCATAAAGCCTCAAAAGACATAACTGACACATCACCGTTCTATGCCGCAACAACCGACTGCATTAATCTGACTGGATGAGCGACTGGAGTCTGATACTGGGGAGCCATCTGCTCCGGAGGGTGAGTAGTAGGAGTCTGGGCTCCTACTCCAGCCTAAGAGACGATTCGTGCCATGGGAAATGCGCCAATCTGGGCCACACACTCCATAAGGCCCACCAAATAGACCAAAGCGTCCTAAAGCACTAGGGTGGAAATGAACCCCTCGGAACCTGAGCTGGTCCGACAGAAACAGCCTGGGTTGGAACATGTTCATCAAAATCTACTCGAGGCTCCACCGTTGGTGCAGTTGCTCAGGCTCTGGGCTGAGCCCAGCCCCTGCCTCGGCCTCGACCTCGACCTCTGCCCCTTGTAGGAGCTGCCACTGAAGGATCTGGCTACTGCTCGGCTAAAGATACGGTACGTGTTCTCGCCATATGCGAGAGAATAAGAGTAGAAGAGTTCAATTAGCGTTGTGAGAATAAAATCGCACGACAGAGAAGAATAGAAGTGAAATTTGTCCCTAAACTTCATAGCCTCTGGGAGATAAGTATAGACGTCTCCGTACCGATCCCCCAGACTCTACTGAGCTCGCTTGTGAATTGTGAGACATAGGCAAGTTAGTGCTCTGATACCAACATATCATGACCCGGAATTTCCACCGTCAGGACCGTGATGGAGCCTAACATTCCACTTGCTAGGCAAGCTGACATTAGAGAATTATTAAGCCAATCCTTATTCAATTCAGTAAATAACAGCGAATAAGCTAAAATGGAATACAACGAGTGCAGAATAATATAAAAACTTCATTAATTACTACCACCCAGATCTGGAGTCACAACTCACGGACTACTATGATTTACTACAAATAGAGTCTGAATAGGGAAAATACACTATTTTGAAGTAAGAAAATAGTAAATGATAAAACTAGGAAGAGACTCAGGAGATCTACCTTGGGTCTCATGACAACAAATCTAAGCTGCTAAGCCTCACGATCAGCTAGGACCGGTACTAAAATCTGCACAAGAAGTGAATAGTGCAGTATCAGTACAACCGACCCCATGTACTGGAAAGGTCCGAGCCTAACCTCGACGAAGTAGTAACGAGGCTATGACAAGACACTCACATAATAAACCTGTGCAGATAACAGTATATGTACAAGAAAACAACAGTAACAGCTAAACATGTACTATTGGGAGGGGGACATGCTAAAGGGGCACAGGATATAGGAGATACAACGAAAATGATAACCACAATAGTCAACATGCTTTTAACCAATAAAAACAACTAAACACAATGAAGAAAATTTCACGGCATCACCCTTCGTGCTTTTATTTTCAGCCTCACAATATAAATCAATATATACGGCACGACATCACCTTTCATGCATTAACTATCATAACGTGGCATGACATCACCCTTCGTGCATTAACACTCATGATATGGTACGGCATCACCCTTCGTGCATTAACACTCACAATATGGCACGACATCACCCTTCTTGCATTAACACTCTCCCTTACCATAATGCAATGAACAATTAGCAATAGGGAGATAGAATGACAAGTACAAGCCTTACTTCAATATTTGGTTCCATAATATCAACCTCAACTTCGGAATCAATATTCAATTATCACCAGAAGGTCCACAAACATGATAAGAACGATCAATTTAATAATACTAGTCTAAACAAGGATAACATGAACAAAAGAAGCTATAATTGCAAGAAATCAAGCCCCGCCCGCATGCTTTAACCCGACTACTATGCATAAGTACTCGTCACCTGACATATACATTGTTCCCCAACATCTAAACATGTAGCAAATAGACAAACAAGTCTTATTCCCTCAAGTCAACGTTAGACACAACACTTACCTCACTCCAAAGGCCACTCAATTCTCAATTATCGCTTTTCCTCTAGAATCCACCTCCAAACCACTCGTATCTATCCACAAACGACTCAATAATATCAAATATTGCTAAAGAAATCAATTACAGTGCATAAATTTAGATTCCCCAAACCTTTCTCCCAAAAGTCAAAAATCGACCTCGGACCCGCTTGGTCAAAAACCGAGGTTTGGACCAAAATCAATTCACCCATTCACCCCCGAGTCCGATTATATAAATTATTTCGAAATCCGACCTCAATTCGAGGTCTAAATTCTAATTATGCAAAAATCCCTAATTCTACCCAAACACCCCAATTTCCACCATAAAAATCCTAGATTTTAGGTTGAAAACTCATGAAATGTAATGGGTAATTGAAAGAAAGTTGGCTAGAATCACTTACCAACAAATTGGGGAAGAAAAGCTTTTAGGAAAATCGCCTCTAGGTCTTCTAGTTTTGAAAAAGTTTGAAAGAATGGCAAAATCCCGTAATTGGGACTGTTTTAAATAACTGGGCGATAGTGTTTATCGCTTTCGCGTGAACACTGTCGCGTTCGCGAAGAGCTGCGCCTTAATGACTTACGCGATCGCGAGAGGCTACACGCGTTCGCGAAGGTTTAGCCCCCCCTGACCTTCGCGTTCGCGGGACAAGACCCACGTTCGCGTAGTGTAACCTCAAGTTCCCAAAGTCCAGCCCATCTACTTCTACGCGCTCGCATAGGTTTGAGGCGTTCGCGAAGGGTAGTCCCCCCACTGCTCCGTGTTCGCGTCCTTTACCTCGCGTTCGCGTAGTGTATTTTTCCCCCAGTCCCAATTTCACTTTCGCGATCGCAGTTGGACATACACGATCGCATAGAAGCCTACACCAGACACCAGCTGAAGCAAAACACCAGATTTTCTAAGTTCAAATCATCCTCTAGCCTATCCGAAACTCACCCGAGCCATCGGGGCTCCCAACCAAACATGCACACAAGTCTTAGAACATCATACGAACTTGCTCGCACGATCAAATCGCCAAAATAATACCTAGAACAACGAATCGGACACCAAATCAAATGGAATTTGCAAGAAAACTTTTAACATTTCTATTTTCACAACCAAACGTCCGAATCACGCCAAATCAACTCAGTTTCTCACCAAATTCGACAGTCATAAATATTATAGTGGACATGTACCGGGATCCAGACCAGAATACGGACCCGATATCAACAAAATCATACATCAGTCAATTCTTAAAATCATTAAATATTAAACTTTCAATTGTTTTAATCAAAATTCCATATCTCGAGCTAGGGACCTCAGAATTCGATTTCGGGCTTACGCCCAGGTCCCAAATTACGATACGGACCTACCGGGATTGTCAAAACACAGATCCGAGTCCGTTTACTCACAATGTTGACCAAAGTCAACTCAAATCGTTTTCAAAGTAAAATTTCATATTGTTTTTACAGTTTTTAACATAAAAACTTTCTGGAAACACGTCCGGACTGCGCACGCAACTTGATGAGGGTAAAAATAAAAATTTTAAGGCTTCGGATCACAGAATTAGATTTTAAAACATAAGATGACCTATCGGGTCATCACAGAAAACTTGTTGCTATATTAATAACTAAATGTAATACTCAGGGAGATGATCCTTGCTAACTTTGTATCGATAACATTGAAATCTTCTTTTAATTGATCTTACCTCCTTTTGTTGGCTCTTTTTTTTTGTAAGATCCATTTTTTTTGTCTTCCTGTGATTGAAGTAGCAAACCAGTATGTAGTGCAAGATAATGAAAGATCAGTTCCATCATAAACGACATTGTAGTCGAGATCAGTGTCCGTAGAACTCTGTGTGAATTATCCTTTAGTAAGCATCTAACTCCCATGTGTTTGACTAACTCTTTTGCCTTTATTGGTTACTGCTTTCGATATTGTAATCAAGCCAAGTCTTTAATCTTTGTGTTGCACATGTACGTCTAGCTTTGCGACAATAGCCGTAGTATTCTGATAGACAAAATATCCCTAAGGCGTTGGAAGATAATGGAAGTACTTAATTGGTTTGGTTGCCTTAGCTTTGGACTTCCTCCACATAATCAAATGTCGCGTAATCAATTTTCTTCAAAACTCATATTGAGAACGCGGTGCACCAGAAGAATTAGATATTCTGAAGAATATTATTTTGCTTTGTTTTTACATGAAATAACCTTTCATGAATAAACTCATTTTTTTATACATTTTTTTGACTCTGCATATTTTTGTTTTCTGCAGTAGTAAAGGAAGTATTTTAGAAGTTACTATCTCTTTTGATAGGCAACTTCTATCTTTAGCTTGTATTTCCTTTTGTCGTCCCGTTTTTTTACACCCGTAAAGTTCAAGAGAAGTAGCAAATATGAAGCGATTAAAATTTACCCACCTGAGATTTTACTCATGTTGACAAAAAAATTACTTCATACAAGATGAAAGCATTATTTGAACAAGGCGAAAACTTTCAATCGTCTCAAATGGAAAGCTTTTTCTTTTTAGGCGAAGGCGATTACACTGTCTAAGCCAAAGATTTTATTTTGTCTGAAAATTTGACTTGACTTTATGTGAGACGAAAACCATTACCACGTCTGAGCCAAAGAATTTTATTTTATCCAAAGTGAAAACCCTTACGCCGTCTGAGCTAAGAACTTCAATTTGTTGAAGATTTGAATTTACTTTATCGGAGGCGAAGACCATTACTCCGTCTGAACCAAAGATTTTATTTTATCTAAAGCGAAACCCTTATACCGCCTGAGCTGAAACTTCATTTTGTTTGAAGATTTGACTTTACTTTATCTGAGGCAAAAATCATTATATCGTCCGAGCCAAAGATTTTACTTTGTCTGAGGTGAAGATCATTACACCATCTGAGCCAAAAATTTACTTTATTCGAGATGAAGACCATTACACCGTCTAAGCCAAAGATCTTACTTTATTTACAAATTTGACTTTACTTTATCTGAGGCAAAGACCATTAAACCGTCTGGGCTAAATATTTTACTTTGTCTGAGGTGAAGATTATTGCTCCGTCTAAGCTGAAGACTATATTTTATCCAAAGCGAATACAACCATATGAAGATTTTACTTTGTCCGAGACTAAGACCATTACACCGTCTAAGTTGAGGCCTATATTTTATCCAAGACGAAGACCAGTGAAGACCATTATATAGTCTAACTTGTAGATTTTACTTTACCGCCAGAAGATTTGACCTTTTGGTGCAAAGGAATGAGAACTCGTCCTCATTTCGAGATGCATGAATAAGAAATTGTACGAAGCATAATTTTTTTTCTTCAAAAAGCTGACCACCAAGGATATCTCTTCAATTTCAATCTTCACAAGTAATTTTATGATTTTCTTTTATATAGATATGTTTCTCCTTTATTTTTATTTTTATTTTTTTGCAGGTAGAAGAAGAAATCAATTCCAAAGATATCACTTAGTAAAGAAAAACTCACAGTCGAATAATCCTCTTTCTACAACATAAATCAAGTCATGCAAGCCATCAATTTAACTACTTCCAGTTGAAGATTTGAAGATATATTAAAACCTTCCTTCAAATAACTCAAGATATAAATATTTAATGATGGTGCAGACTATATCAAAGGCTTTTACCATATACTTAAAGATATACTGAAACTTCCAACTAAAAAATTGAAGGCTATATCAATTTGAAGACTTCAAGACTATTATGGCGGCTTCTGATTGGCTTTCAATTAAAGACTTGGTGCATGGAAGAATTTAACTTACATATTTCAACTTGAAGACATGGTAGACTTGGAGGCTTCTACTTAAAGATTTGACAGATTTGAAGATTTCGACTTGAAGACTTAGTGGATTTGAAGAATTTAGCATGATCATTCAACTTGAAAATTTTACAGAATTGAAGACTTCAACTTTTGGCAAATTCAAAGGCCTTAACTTGACTTGGTGAATTTGAAGACTTTAATTTGTTGACTCAGTGGACTTTAATATTTCAAATTGATGATCTAGCGGACTTGACGAAATCAACTTGACTTACAGCTGGAGACTTCAGCTTGAAGATTTAGCCTTTTACTGAAAGACCACAATCATTCTATCAGAGACCTCAATTTGACATGGAGGGCTTGCCCCCATTGAGCCATTAAGATAAGACAGAGAGTTCAACGAAAGAATACATGTACACCTAATTTTCAAGTGTCAATCAAGTGAATTATATTCCATCATATCTCATTTGAATAATGCCTTGGATAATACGTATTTTTGAACTCATATGACTGAACTTAGAATGAAACTCTAAGTTGCCTACATACCTCGTTGAAGAGGATCAAGTCATACCGTAGTTCGAAATAGGTGAATTTTTTTTTATGTTCTAATTTTTGCCTAGGTCGCCTCTTTCGAGGTTTTCAACCTAGCAGACCCTTTTTTAGGGTCGTGCATAGTTTATACTCTTGTGGGATAGGAGTAACATGCAGTTTATGCTCGTGCGGCGAGGAGTGTATTTGTTTTCTTTAAGGATAGTATCTCTTTATGAATTTCCCATTGATAGGGCCAATCCACAAACTTTCTGAGTTAACTATCTTGTAAGCGCCACTTGAGTATACCTCTTGCACAATATATGGTCCATCCCACTTAACAGAGAATTTGATCCCAAATCGACGAGAGGTAATAATAGTCCTTTTGACCACAAGAACCTGGTCACCCACTTGGAAAGATCTAAGGCGCACCCTTTTGTTAAAAGATCAAGATAGGCCATCTTGATAAAATTCTAGGCTTTATTGAGCTTCTAGCCTCTTTCCATCAAGAGCTTCCAATTCTTTAAGGTGTAACCGAGCATTTTCTTCACCAGTGAGTCCTTCTTGAATGGCAAGCAGCAACGATGGGATTTGACGCTCAAGTGGAAGGACTGCTTCAACTCCATAAACAAGTGAATAAGGAGTTGCTTGCGTTGGTGTGTGATATGTGGTCCTGTATGCCCAAAGAGATTCTTCCATTCTCTCATGCCAATCTCTCTTAGACGTAGAGACAACCGTTTTCAACAATTTGCAGAGCGTCTTGTTAAATGCTTCAGCAAGTCCATTGGCAGCATCATAATACATAGAGTAATTGTGTTGCTTGAAGCCAAAAAGGTCACATATTTTATTCATCAAATTGTTATCAAATGTATTACCATTGTCCGTCAATATATATCGAGGAATGCCAAAGCGATAGATAATATTGACTCGGATAAAGTTAGCCACATTTTCCTTCTTTACTTCCGTAACAGAAACAACTTCAGCCCACTTCGAGAAGTAATCAGTTGTAGCCAAAATGTATAAATGTCCACCAGAATTCTTTGGCAATAGGCCAACAACATACAAATCCCAAGCATCAAATGGCCAAGAGGCAACAATTGGGTGCAATACTTCAGGTGGTTGATGTATGAAGTTTGCATGGAATTGGCAAGATTTACACCTTCGAGCATAATCTAAACAATCTTTCACCATGGTTGGCCAGTAATACCCCATTCTTTTTATGTGAAAATGATGTTTTATCCTAGATTGATGTGCTCCACATACTCCAGAATGTGCTTCTTGCAGGGCTTGGAGGGTTTCATCGGCCCCCAAATAACGTAAGAGCATTCCGTCAAATGATATTCTATAGAGTGTATCTTTGTAATAAAGAAAATGAGGGGCTCTCCTTCGGATTTCTATCTTCCTTCGGGGGTTTTCTGGCAATATCCCATAACAAAGATAATCAATTAATGGTTGTCACCAATCTTTAATTTCAACCTCAAGAGCGGAAGCAAGATGCTCAACTTTGCTTTCTTCTTCCTCGTAGTCATTTGGTGGATGAACTACCCATATTTGGAAAACAATGACTTGTGTTTGATCAGGCAAAGATAATGTAGAATTTAAGGCTACAAATGCATCAGCTCTCTAGTTTTCCTTTCTCGGCACGTGTTGAATAGTTACCTCTCCAAGCCAACTTACCGGTCTCTTAGCATACTTGTGATATGGGACCAACTCTGGCTTCTTGACCTCATAGCTACCAAAAATATGATTAATCACTAACTTGGAGTCTCCAAAAACTTGTAGTTCCAATTGTTTCATATCCATAACCATTTTAAGCCCAAGTATGATCACTTAATAATCCGAAACATTATTGGAGCAACATTATGTCAGAGTGAAAAAATATGAAAAACCTTCTCCTCAAGAAGTGATAAACACTATTCCAACGCCATCTCCTTCATGATGTGTAGTGCCATCGAAATACATCTTCCAAAGAGGTTGAATTTCTATGACCATTGCATCTTCATCAGGCAATTCATCAGACAACTTCCAATCATCAGGAATCGGATGGTCAGCTAGTAAATCTGCTAATGCTTGTCCTTTTACCGCCTTTTGAGGAACATACACAATTTTAAATTGTTGAAATTAAAGGTGCCATCTCGTTAATCGATCACTTAGGACATGTTTAGACATGACAAACTTGATAGTATTCGCTCTTGAGACGAGTCAGACAACGTGAGCTTGGAAGTAATGCTTCAACTTTTGAATAGAGAAGACAAGTGCCAAACGTAACTTCTCGATAGGTGAATACGTTAGCTCATTTTGCGTCATCATCCTACTCAAGTAATAAAGTGCATTTTCTTTGCCTTCATTGTTTTCTTGAGCCAAAAGCGTTCCTACTGATCTTTTTTGTGCTGAAATGTATAATATTAATGATTTTTCAGGTATGGGGGCTTCCAGTACTGGAGGCTTCATCAGATAGGATTCAATGCTTTCAAAAGTATTCATACAAGCTTGGTACCATTCAAAAAGAACTCCCTTCTTCATGAGGCGATTGAACGGTTGGCATCTTCCTGCCAAATTCGAAATAAATCTTCTAAGATATGCCAACTTACCTTATAAGCTTTTTAATTCATGAATATCCTTAGGCTCGAGCTTTTTCAATATAGCATCCACCTTAGCTTGATCAATTTTGATACCTCGATGTCGAACAATAAAATCGAGGAACTTTCTAAAAGTAATCCCAAAGGCGCACTCCAATGGATTCATTCTGAGTTGGTATCTCCGAAGTCGTTCGAATACCACCCTCAAATCTTGTAAGTGATCATCTCTCTTCCTTGACTTTACCACCAAGTCATCAACATAACACTCCACGTTTTTGTGAAGCATGCCGTCAAAAATGTTTTGCATGGCACGTTGATATGTAGCACCAGTATTTTTCAAACCAAAAGGCATTACCTTGTAGCAATATATACCTTTAGGGTTTTGAAAGGCGGTAAGTTCTTCATCCTTCGGTGCCATGCGAATTTGATTATATCCAGACGAACCATTCACTACAAAAAAAACTGGAATTATCTATGAACGTCGTCGCTAATGTGTCGCTAAAATACTCGTAGCTAGTAGAATTTCTTGATAATTCATTGCTAAGCTGTCGCTAAATAAGATTAGCGACGGATATTTCTATTTAGCTATAGAATTTGTCCGTCGCTAAAACCTAATTATTTTAGTAGTGATCCATAAAAGACATCGCATCATATCCAGTCGTGGCATCAGTCATGAGCTCCGGGATAGGAAGAGGAAATTCATCCTTAGGACAAGCGTTATTTAGGTCCCTAAAGTTAACACAAACTCCGATTTGGCCATTCTTCTTTCTTACATGGATGATTCTTGAAATCCATGTAGGATATTTAACTTCACGAACAAAACCAACCTCAATAAGCTTGTTAACTTCAGTTTCAATCAAGGGAACCAGTTCAGTTCTGAAGTGACGTTGTGCTTGCTTCATAGGACGAGCACCTCACTTGACAACAAAATGATGAACATCCACCTTGGGGTCTAAACCTGGCATCTCTTTGTAGCTCCAAGCAAATACATCTTTGAACTCCGTAAGTAGCTCAATATATTTGCTCTCTTCATCACCAGTTAGAGAGGCACTTACATATGTGAGCTTTGGATCTTCAACAACTCCGAGGTTGACTTATTTTAGTGCATCAACCGTTGTATTTACCCCTTCTTCAAGATCAGGTGGTGCATCTTTAGCGTCTTCATCCTCTTAAGGATCATCATCATTGAAAGTTATGTTATGACATACATGAATATCAAGGCACTTTTCCTCGACTTCCATATAAGATGAAGTATTTTGTTCGTCATGAATGGTGATATGATATGATGACCCCACACTTTCTTCATCTTCCTCCCATTCTTTAGTGTGGACTATAGTATGAGCCTTTTCTTTGATAACCTTTCCACACGAAACTACAAGTTTGATCTCTCGCCTTATTCTAGAAGGAATTAGACTTGGGTAGTTTGTGGTCAAAAATCTCCTTTTTAGCGAAGATAGGTGCTCCAATCCTTCTATTACTTCCATGACGCTTGTTTTCCTTGTTCAGTGGTCCCTACCTATCAAAGACTGGGGTCCTTGGTTTCTTAAGTCAATCAAACACATAAGGCTTCTCATTAAGCATCGTAGACATTTTTTTAGCAGTAATGTAGTTACAACTTGCCCTTTTAATGGAGATACGGATTGGCGGTGATTGTTTGTAAACCAAACCTTCACGTGATTGCTTCAGTGGTTACCCTTTCTCTATCATTATCTTTTGAGTAGGGTTTGAATCTTCAGGTGGGAGCTTTCCCAACTTGGATGGTTCATTAGGAACATATCCAGCTTTTGCTAACAAGTTGTAGGCATTTGGGTCAAAGCCCTCATCTGTGCGCTTTGCAAGAAGTGCTAGATTTAGAAGTGAATTGTGGTTTGATGATTTGACAAACCCTTTAAGAAACTTTGTAGACGACTTAATTGCATCAATTCGCTTAATAGGAAGGGTCAAGTCTCCTAACACATTACCTTGTAGTTCAGAAGATGGATCTTCAACCTTCCTTGCCTTTCCGACATAGCGAAGAACATGAGTCACTTTCTTACTTGAAGATGCCTCATTCATCTCGTTCCAATCACAAAGTACTTGATCCTTTTCAACCGTAACCTTTGCCTTGCCAGTTGTGACATCAACCTTCTTTGCAACACTTTTGGTCGGCGTCACGTCATCAACCTTAACTTCTTTTGAGACATAATTCTTTAAGTATAATTTTACATCAGCAAAGTATGATGCAACCTCGGTAAAGGTCTTATCATCAGCAACTATCTTCTTTTCGACCCCATCGTCACAGTACTTCAAACATTGATGGTAGGTGGATGAAACGACTTTGTTCTCGTGTATCCATGGCCTTCCTAACAAGATATTATATGAGGTCTTTGCATCGATCACATGCATTCATGCACTCGGACACATATTTCCCATATTGATTTCTAATATGATGGCCCTTATAGCTCTTTGCCCCATTTATTAAACCTTTGAACCATCAAACGACTTTAACATAGTTCATCCATCGGTATGCCAAGCTCTTTGACAGTACGAATTTGGAGGATATTGACGCCAGATCCATCATCAATCAAAATTCTACTTATTCTCTGCTCACGCACAAATCCAACCATAAAAAGGGGATAATTATGATGTGCTTTACTTAGCAAAAGATCATCATTAGTGAATGTGATTTTTGCATCACAAATGTTTACTTCTTAAGAGAGATGCTCAGTGAGTTTTTCAGACAAGAGAGGTGGCAACAATGACAGATCTTCCTTCTTTGTCTCTTCTTCATCTACCTTATAACTNACAAGAATCCAACTTTCATTATCGGTTTGACCATCATGTGATTCACTTTATTCTTGAGATCTTTCCTGCACTATTAATTTATTTACTATAGGGAGAAGAAATGGTTTGCTCACATCGATATGTTCAAAGCCACAAAATTTAATCATATTTGGTGATGATGCAGTACGGATGCCATCACATTCATGTACTTCGACAAAATTGCAAAGGACAATGGGATAAAGTGAACCAAAAATGATAGAGACTTGATTCGAACTTTCCTTCTCATCCTCAAGAAAGATTTTTCCTTCAGCGGCCAAGTCCATTACTTTCTCCTTGAAGATAAAGCACTTTTCAATAGGGTGGCCAATCAACCGATGGTACTTGTAATAATTTGAATTATTAGTCCTTCCATCTTCATCTGGTCGCTTCATTTTAGGTAACTCAATGAGTTGCAACTCAAAGAGTTCTTCAAAAATTGCTGGGACATCGAAGTCCAAGAATGGATATTCTTTCGCTTGCATTTCCTTCAGAGTTAAATTTCGGCCAATTTTATCCTGTAAGGATATTGTTTTCACACTTTGCGTCTTACTAATTTTTGTAGTGACCTTTAATGGCGATGCATTAATATTCATTGATTCCTTTCTCTCAGACTTCGGCGCAAACTTTCCTCCTTTCTTTATTTCTTATTTATCCTTCACTTTGTGAGGTTCATAAATAGGCGGCCCTTGATTTCCACTTGAACACATGCTTAACTCCATATCATGAGCACGTGTAGCTAATTTTTCAAAAGACTTAGGCTTGATATCCTGTAGGATGTAGGGAAGTCCCCAATGCATTCCTTGGATAAACATTTTTATTCCAGAAGCTTCACTAAGTTTGTATTTATAGTTGAGGCTCGCATTCCTCCATCGATTGATGAAATCAACAACTGGTTCATCCTTCCATTGATGCGTGTTTGTCAGTTCAACCATACTTACAATGCGCCTTATGCTATATAAGCGGTTGAGGAACTCATGTTCAAGTTACTCCCAACTATCAATGAAACTAGCCTCGAGATCAGTGTACCAATCAAAAGCATTTCCTTTTAAGGAGCGTACAAACTGCTTGACAAGATAATCTCCATAGGTTCCAACATTATTACAAGTTTCAATGAAGTGTGCGATGTGTTGCTTTGGATTTCCTTTACCATCGAATTGTTGAAATTTTGGGGGTTGATAACTTGGAGGCATCTTCAAACTATCAATTCTTGCGGTGTATGGCTTCGCATATGCGAGAACAGACTTGGCAGCAACATCGTACTTATCTTTAATGCTTCCCATGATGAGGTTTTTTAATTGGTCAATGGGAATAACCCTGTCAGATAAAATCTGAAGTTATATAGGAGTCGTTGTTTGTCTTGTAGATGAGTCTCCTTTATCTTACGTCATATGGAGTTTTCCAGGTGCACGACTTGAATCTCCCTCCATCATGCTTTCAACTCTATCTGTCAGCTTGACAATTTGATCATCTTGATCTTACATATGCTTCGTTAACCCCTCAATTGCCTTTGTTAAATTTGCGAGTTGTTCTTCAATGGTTGAAGTGTTAGTCGCCATTGCTTGGATAACCGTTGTGGATGGTGAAGCAAAGGAT
Source organism: Nicotiana otophora (assembly GCA_000715115.1). Lineage (NCBI taxonomy): Eukaryota > Viridiplantae > Streptophyta > Magnoliopsida > Solanales > Solanaceae > Nicotiana > Nicotiana otophora. The sequence goes on along the minus strand of AWOL01S0083425.1, from coordinate 458 downwards.
GGATTTTCTCATACACCATACTTTGAATGAAATAACTCACGTGGAGCGATTGGAGCAGATCCAATGATCAGGATATCATCTTCATCTTGTGTGATGAGATTCTTAGATCTAGACGGGCTAAGTAGAGCCAATGTCTTTTCAACAATTTCAGCAATGTTTGCTCCTTCTTCCAATTCAGTTGAAAATGATCTTGCTCCCTTTGAGGATCGAAAATCAAAGATAGGAACTGATGCAGACGACATTTGAAATGATTGTTTTCCCAGCAAGTTTGCTTTTTTCCGAGTCACGGGCCCTATGCTTTCCATAGTAGCATCCAGCAAGTTTTCAACATCAGAGGAAAATTTGGAATCCGTAGCCTTAGCAGTAGAGAGTTTGAAGTTGATATTCTTAGGAGCCATTTAAGTGTTCTTGAATTTTGGTAATTGAAGAGATGAAAGGTAGATATTGTCCTACTGGGC
>AWOL01S0083413.1:81789-98638 GCA_000715115.1 Nicotiana otophora | reverse complement strand
CTTTCAATCTTAATATTATTTATATGTATTTAAGTTAATTTTCACTTCTATTTTTATTTGATATGATGATGACACGAGTTGACAAATTGGAGAAATTCAGTGAGGATTCCTATAGCCGACCCCAAATTGTGTGTGATTGAGGTATAGTAGTTATTGTATATGCATATTTAGTTTCAATTTTTCGGTATCATTCTGTTCATTTCTTCATGGAAAGTTGGTTCTGTTTCTGATGTCNGCCAGTAAAAATATAGAGAACTTTCAATCTTAATATTATTTATATGTATTTAAGTTAATTTTCACTTCTATTTTTATTTGATATGATGATGACACGAGTTGACAAATTGGAGAAATTCAGTGAGGATTCCTATAGCCGACCCCAAATTGTGTGTGATTGAGGTATAGTAGTTATTGTATATGCATATTTAGTTTCAATTTTTCGGTATCATTCTGTTCATTTCTTCATGGAAAGTTGGTTCTGTTTCTGATGTCATTGACTGTCAATTGTCTAGCCTAGTTTAATAGTACCAAATGAATAGAACAACTGTCAAGTACTGAATCCTACAGGATATTTTACCTAAAATGGAAGCTCAAATATTGGATATGCTTACTCATTCCGATTTAAGCGGAAAAGATGCAGGAGTAACTTGAATGCTTATTAGCAATCAGTTTGTTCCTCGTGATCGACTGATCGTACCAAAAAAGCTCTTATTTTAGTTTTGACATGGAGCATGAATTCATTTTCAGAAAATTCTGGTCTTTGAGATTTTCTGCAACTTTGTGCATGAATCGTCGCTATTTAAGCAAGAAATTAAGTTTAAAACTTTAATTAAAAAATGTGAGAGAGCCTTATGCAGGAAAAAGTAAAATTCATCAAAGTAAAGATTTGCATAAGATTTCAGCATAAACAACTTTAAACCCCTAGGGATTTGGCGGACTAAATATAATGATTTCCGCCTTCAGATACTAATCTGAATAGATGTATCGAGATTTTCAATCACATCTGACAATATCCTATTTTTGATTCTATACATGCCAGCTCATGAATTAGTATCTGGTTTTAATTTCCAAAAAAATCCCAAATGTGTCAGAACTTCGCATTTTGGAAAAGTTACGGAATCTACATCAATAGGATTGTTTCTTATTCCATGTCTTTAGATGAGATTCCCTCGTCCTTCTTTCTTCTTTCTAATTATAAAGAATGGAGAAAAAGGGAGAAGCAAATGGAATTTTGATAATTTTATTGACGAAGTGGCAAACAGCCCATTGTATAGGGTTCCAAACCTATATGGTTAATAAGAGGGAAGAGGCAAGCCAAAATTAACTCCTAGAAAGTCTAAAGTAATGAACAACGATGATCCATCATTGGCGAACGTCACACATGACAAAACCAATGCAACTCAAGGTCATGCACTAATAGAAATTCCTTACTTTCCTAGTAGCAAAGGAGAAAGGAAAATAAGTAATTTTATTGATTGCATGGGGAACATCCTGCCTACATATTTATACATTGAAGGGAAACATCTAACAATCTCTTCTTCTATTTTTTCTTCCTCAGGGATTGAGCAGCTGCGTGGTGATACTTAAACTTCTGAATTCTCGAGGCTCTTATTTTTGTGTCTAGTCTTCTATGATTCAAGAGCTTTGTTATAGGGTATTTAAAAGAATTATTAAAAGGAGATCTTGTTCTATCTTTATTAAAACCATTAAGAAAGTATCACATATTGCTTTATTAAGAATTAGAATTGTATATCATATGCTGGTCTCAAGCATGATATTCCATCAGATGATTTGCTTCATATCAGAAAATATTATGCTTCAGTTCTTATTCCTTTTACAGGCATCTCTTTGATTGGTTATCCACATTCTACTAAAAGCAAGCTCTTCTGTTTCTTCTTTCATCACAACAGAAGTGTGTTGGTTGATGTTGCATGAGAGGAAGTTCCTCTATGTTGTCTAATGGCATCATGTGACTCGTCTTGTCCATTTTAAAAACAATTGTAAATTGGATGTCACTTCTTACGTAGTTGTGATAAGGTTGCCTTGCTCTTGCATTCTCTTAGATAATTTGATTCGGCTGAATTAAAAATTTTTGGTAGAGAGAATTCGAGAGCAAGGCTACCTCATGATACGTGCAGAAGAAGTAACATCCAATTCACTTTATCTAGGGATGGATGAGTCATATGGTACCATCAACCAATACACTTCCTTTCCATCCAAAGCATATATAATTCATAGGAGGAATGAGTTTAGGGCTTCGAAAATAATGCAAAGTACTTTGGAACTGTATGACAGTGGAGGCCTGTCGGAAGAAGAGGCTTTGGGTAGGTCTTAAAGTGAAAATTATGATTACCGGAGAGGTTTCAAATTTGGAGATCTCGGGTTTTTCTTACAATTGGATTTTGACGGGTATGTTGTAGTCGAGCCAGGAACAATAGAGACTAGGTCATGGATGTTTCTGGTGCTAGGTATCCTCAAGACAAGAAGTACAGGCAAGCAACTACAGCTGCTGGCTCAGTTTAGTGATCTGAATTTTACTTTAATTTTTGCTTTTTGTTGGTTTGCTTGGTTGGCCTTGGCTATTGCTATCTTTACTAAAACCATTAGAAAAGTATCACATATTGCTTTATTAAGAATTAGAATCGTATATGATATGCTAGTCTCAAGCATGATATTCCATCAGATGATTTGCTTCATATCAGAAAAAATTATGCTTCAGTGCTTATTCCTTTTGCAGGCATCTCTTTGATTGGTTATCCACATTCTACTAAAAGCAAGCTCCTCTGTTTCTTCTTTCATCACAATAGAAGTGTGTTGGTTGATGTTGCATGAGGGGAAGCTCCTCTGTGTTGTCTAATGGCATAATGTGACTCGTCTTGTCCATTTTAAAAAAAATGTAAATTGGATGTCACTTCTTACGTAGGTGTGATAAGGTAGCCTTGCTCTTGCATTCTCTTAGATAATTTGATTCAGCTTGCTGCCTGAATTAAATTTTTAGGTAGAGATAATTCGAGAGTAAGGCTACCTCATGATACGTGCAGAAGAAGTAACATCCAATTCACTTTTTCTAGGGATGGATGAGTCATATGGTACCATCAGCCAATACACTTCCTTTCCATCCAAAGCAAATATAATTCATAGGAGGAATGCAAGGTACTTTGGAACTGTATGACAGTGGAGGCCTGTCGGAAGAACATGCTTTTGGTAGGACTTAAAGTGAAAATTATGATTACCGGAGAGGTTTCAAATTTGGAGATATCGGGTTTTTCTTGCAATTGGATTTTGACGGGTATATTGTAGTCGAGCCAGGAACAATAGAGACTAGCTTATGGACGTTTGTGCTGCTAGGTATATTCAAGACAAATTGTATATGCCAGCCAGTACAGTTGCTAGTTCAGGTTAGCGATCTGAATTTTACTTTAACTTTTGCTTTTTGTTGGTTTTCTTGGTTGGTTTTGGCTATTCCTATCTTTACTAAGACCATTAAAAGAGTATCACATATTGCTTTATTAAGAATTAGCATCGTATATCATATGCTGGTCTTAAGCATGATATCATAGGTGTTTATTCCTTTTGCAGGCATCTCTTTGATTGGTTATCCACATTCTACTAAAAGCAAGCTCCTCTGTTTCTTCTTTCATCGCAACAGAAGTGTGTTGGTTGATGTTGCATGAAAGGAAGTTCCTCTGTGTTGTCTAATGGCATCATGAGACTCGTCTAGTCCATTTTAAAAAAAATTGTAAATTGGATGTCACTTCTTACACAGGTGTGATAAGGTTGAGTTGCCCTTGCATTCTCTTAGATAATTTGATTCAGCTTGCTGCCTGAATTAAATTTTTAATAGAGAGAATTAGAGAGCAAGGCTACCTCATGATACGTGCAGAAGAAGTAACATCCAATTCACTTTTTCTAGAGATGGATGAGTCATATGGTACCATCAGCCAATACACTTCCTTTCCATCCAAAGCATATATAATTTATGGGAGGAATGAGTTTTGGGATTCAAAAATAATGCAAAGTACTTTGGAACTGTATGACATTGGAGGCCTGTCAGAAGATTAGGCTTTTGGTAGGACTTAAAGTGAAAATTTTGATTACTCGAGAGGTTTCAGATTTGGAGATCTCGGGTTTTTCTTGCAGTTGTATTTTGACGGGTATATTGTAGCCGAGCCAGGAAGAATAGAGACTAGCTCATGCACGTTTGTGTTGCTAGGTATATTCAAGACAAGAAGTACATGCAAGCCACTAAAGCTGCTGGCTCAGGTAAGCCATCTGAATTTTACTTTAACTTTTGCTCTTTGTTTGTTTGCTTGGTTGGCCATGGCTATTCCTATCTTTACTAAAACCATTAAAAGAGTATCACATATTGCTTTATTAAGAATTAGAATCGTATATCATATGCTAGTCTTAAGCATGATATTCCATCATATGATTTGTTCTTATTCATTTTGCAGGCATCTCTTTGAATGGTTTATCCACATTCTACTAAAAGCAAGCTCCTCTGTTTCTTCTTACATCGCAACAAAAGTGTGTTGGTTGATGTTGCATGAGAGGAAGTTTCTCTGTGTTGTCTAATGGCATCATGCGACTCGTCTTGTCCATTTTAAAAAAATAAATTGGATGTCATTTCTTACGCAGGTGTGATAAGGCTGCCTTGCTCTTGCATTCTCTTAGATAATTTGATTCAGCTTTGCTGCCTGAATTGAATTTTTTGGTAGTGAGAATTCGAGAGTAAGGCTACCTCATGATACGTGCAGAAAAAGTAACATCCAATTCACTTTTTCTAGAGATGGATGAGTCATATGGTACCATCAGCCAATACACTTCCTTTCCATCCAAAACAAATACAATTCATAGGAGGAATGCAAGGTAATTTGGAACTGTATGACAGTGGAGGCCTGTCGGAAGAACATGCTTTTGGAAGGACTTAAAGTGAAAATTATGATTACCGGATAGGTTTCAAATTTGGAGATTTCGGGTTTTTCTTGCAATTGGATTTTGACGGGTATGTTGTAGCCGAGCCAGGAACAATAGAGACTAGCTCATGGACGTTTGTGCTGCTAGGTTTATTCAAGACAAGAAGTATATGCAAGGCACTACAGTTGCTGGCTCAGGTTGGCAATCTGAATTTTACTTTAATTTTTGCTTTTTGTTGGATTACTTGGTTTGCCATGGCTATTCCTGTCTTTACTAAAACCATTAAAAGAGTATCACATATTGCTTTATTAAGAATTAGAATCATATATCATATGATGGTCTTAAGCATGATATTCCATTAGATGATTTTTACTTATTCATTTTGCAGGCATCTCTTTAAATGGTTATCCACATTCTACTAAAAGCAAGCTCCTCTGTTTCTTCTTTCATCGCAACAGAAGTGTGTTGGGTGTTGCATGAGAGGAAGTTACTCTGTGTTGTCTAATAGCATCATGTGACTCGTCTTGTCCATTTTAAAAAAATTATAAATTGGATGTCACTTCTTATGCAGGTGTGGTAAGGTTGCCTTGCTCTTGCATTCTGTTAGATAATTTGATTTAGCTTGCTGCCTGAATTAAATTTTTAGTAGAGAGAATTCGAGAGCAAGGCTACCTCATGATACGTGCAGAAGAAGTAACATCCAATTCACTTTTTCTAGGGATGGATGAGTCATGTGGTACCATCAGCCAATACACTTCCTTTCCATCCAAAGCATATATAATTTATAGGAGGAATGAGTTTTGGGATTCAAAAATAATGCAAAGTACTTTGGAACTATATGACAGTGGAGGCCTGTCAGAAGATTAGGCTTTTGGTCGGACTTAAAGTGAAAATTATGATTACTGGAGAGGTTTCACATTTGGAGATCTCGGGTTTTTGTTGCAATTGAATTTTGACGGGTATATTGTAGCCGCGCCAGGAACAATAGAGACTAGCTCATGCACGTTTGTGTTGCTAGGTATATTCAAGACAAGAAGTACATGCAAGCCACTACAGCTGCTGGCTCAGGTTAGCGATCTGAATTTTACTTTAATTTTTGCTCTTTGTTTGTTTGCTTGGTTGGCCATGGCTATTGCTATCTTTACTAAAACCATTAAAAGAGTATCACATATTGCTTTATTAAGCATTAGAATCGTATATCGTATGCTAGTCTTAAGCATGATATTCCATTAGATGATTTGTTCTTATTCATTTTGCAGGCATCTCTTTGAATGGTTATCCACATTCTACTAAAAGCAAGCTCCTTTGTTTCTTCTTTCATCACAGCAGAAGTATGTTGGTTGATGTTGCATTAGAGGAAGTTCCTCTGTGTTGTCTAATGGCATCATGTGACTCGTCTTGTCCACTTTAAAAAAAATTGTAAATTGGATGTCAGTTCTTACGCAGTTGTGATAAGGTTGCCTTGCTCTTGCATTGTCTTAGATAATTTCATTCAGCTTGCTGCCTGAATTAAATTCTTTGGTAGAGAGAATTCGAGAGCAAGGCTACCTCATGATACGTGCAGAAGAAGTAACATCCAATTCACTTTTTCTAGGGATGGATGAGTCATATGGTACCATCAGGCAATACACTTCCTTTCCCTCTAAAGCATGTATAATTTATAGGAGGAATGAGTTTTGGGATTCAAAAATAATGAAAAGTACTTTGGAACTGTATGACAGTGGAGGCCTATCGGAAGATTAGGCTTTTGGCAGGACTTAAAGTTAAAATTATGATTACTGGAGAGGTTTCACATTTGGAGATCTCGGGTTTCTCTTGCAATTGACTTTTGACAGGTATATTGTAGCCGAGCCAGGAACAATAGAGACTAGCTCATGCACGTTTGTGTTGCTAGGTATATTCAAGACAAGAACTACATGCAAGCCAGTACAGCTGCTGGCTCAGGTTAGCGATCTGAATTTCACTTTAATTTTTGCTCTTTGTTTGTTTGCTTGGTTGGCCATGGCTATTGCTATCGTTTCTAAAACCATTAAAAGCGTATCACATATTGCTTTATTAAGAATTAGAATCGTATATCATATGCTGGTCTTAAGCATGATATTCCATCAAATGATTTGTTCTTATTCATTTTGCAGGCATCTCTTTGAATGGTTATCCACATTCTACTAAAAGCAAGCTCCTCTGTTTCTTTTTTCATCACAACAAAAGTGTGTTGGTTGATGTTGCATGAGAGGAAGTTCCTCTGTGTTGTCTAATGGCATCATGTGACTTGTCTTGTCTATTTTAAAAAAATTGTAAATTGGATGTTACTTCTTACACAGGTGTGATAAGGTTGCCTTGCTCTTGCATTCTCTTCGATAATTTGATTCAACTTGCTACCTGAATTAAAGTTTTGGTAAAGAGAATTCGAGAGTAAGGCTACCTCATGATACGTGCAGAAGAAGTAACATCCAATTCACTTTTTCTAGAGATATATGAGTGATATGGTACCATCAGCCAATACACTTCCTTTCCATCCAAAGCAAATATAATTCATAGGAGGAATGCAAGGTAATTTGGAACTGTATGACAGTGGAGTCCTGTCGGAATAATAGTCTTTTGGTAAAACTTAAAGTGAAAATTATGATTACCGGAGAGGTTTCAAATTTTGAGATCTCGGGTTTTTCTTGTAATTGGATTTTGACGAGTATGTTGTAGCCGAGGAAGGAACAATATAGACTAGCTCATGGACGTTTGTGCTGCTAGGTATATTCAAGACAAGAAGTATATGCAAGCCACTACCGTTGCTGGCTCAGGTTAGCAATCTGAATTTTACTTTAATTTTTGCTTTTTATTGGTTTGCTTGGTTGGCCATGGTTATTCCTATCTTTACTAAAACCATTAAAAGAGTATTACGTATTGCTTTATTAAGAATTAGAATCATATATCATATGATGGTCTTAAGCATGATATTCCATTAGTTGATTTGTTCTTATTCATTTTGCAGGCATCTCTTTGAATGGTTATCCACATTCTACTAAAAGCAAGCACCTCTGTTTCTTCTTTCATCGCAACAGATGTGTGTTGGTTGTTGCATGAGAGGAAGTTACTCTGTGTTGTCTAATGGCATCATGTGACTCATCTTGTCCATTTTAAAAAAAATTGTAAATTGGATGTCACTTCTCACGCAGGTGTGATAAGGTTGTCTTGCTCTTGCATTCTCTTAGATAATTTGATTCAGCTTGCTGCCTGAATTAAATTTTTGGTAGAGAGAATTCGAGAGCAAGACTATCTCATGATACGTGCAGAAGAAGTAACATCCAATTCACTTTTTCTAGGGATGGATGAGTCACATGGTACCATCAATCAATACACTTCCGTTCCATCCAAAGCATATATAATTTATAGGAGGAATGAGTTTTGGGATTCAAAAATAATGCAATGTACTTTGGAACTGTATGACAGAGGAGGCCTGTCGGAAGATTAGGCTTTTGGTAGGACTTAAAGTGAAAATTATGATTACTGAGAGGATTCACATTTGGAGATCTCGGGTTTTTCTTGCAATTGAATTTTGATGGGTATATTGTAGCCGAGCCAGGAACAATAGAGACTAGCTCATGCACGTTTGTGTTGCTAGGTATATTCAAGACAAGAACTACATGCAAGCCAGTACAGCTGCTGGCTCAGGTTAGCGATCTGAATTTCACTTTAATTTTTGCTCTTTGTTTGTTTGCTTGGTTGGCCATGGCTATTGCTATCGTTTCTAAAACCATTAAAAGCGTATCACATATTGCTTTATTAAGAATTAGAATCGTATATCATATGCTGGTCTTAAGCATGATATTCCATCAAATGATTTGTTCTTATTCATTTTGCAGGCATCTCTTTGAATGGTTANTTTGCTTTTTGTTGGTTTGCTTGGTTGGCCATGGCTATTCCTATCTTTACTAAAACCATTAAAAGAGTATCACATATTGCCTTATTAAGAATTAGAATCATATATCATATGATGGTGTTAAGCATGTTATTCCATTGGATGATTTGTTCTTATTCATTTTGCAGGCATCTCTTTGAATGGTTATCCACATTCTACTAAAAGCAAGCTCCTCTGTTTCTTCTATCATCGCAACAGAAGTGTGTTGGTTGTTGTAGGAGAGGAAGTTCCTCTGTGTTGTCTAATGGCATCATGTGACTCGTCTTGTCCATTTTAAAAAAAATTGTAAATTGGATGTCACTTCTTACGCAGGTGTGATAAGGTTGCCTTGCTCTTGAATTCTCTTAGATAATTTGATTCAGCTTGCTGCCTGAATTAAGTTTTTGGTAGAGAGAATTCGAGAGCAAGGCTACCTCATGATACGTGCAGAAGAAGTAACATCCAATTCACTTTTTCTAGGGATGGATGAGTCAGATGGTACCATCAGTCAATACACTTCCTTTCCATCCAAAGCGTATATAATTTATAGGAGGAATAAGTTTTAGGATTCAAAAATAATGCAAAGTACTTTGGAACTGTATGACAGTGGAGGCCTGTCGGAAGATTAGGCTTTTGGTAGGACTTAAAGTGAAAATTATGATTACTGGAGAGGTTTCACGTTTGGAGATCTCGGGTTTTTCTTGCAATTGAATTTTGACGGGTATATTGTGGCCGAGCCAGGAACAATAGAGACTAGCTCATGCACGTTTGTGTTGCTAGGTGTATTCAAGACGAAGTACATGCAAGCCACTACAGTTGCTGGCTCAGGTTAGCGATCTTAATTTTACTTTAATTTTTGCTCTTTGTTTGTTTGCTTGGTTGGCCATGGCTATTGCTATCTTTACTAAAACCATTAAAAGTGTATCACATATTGCTTTATTAAGAATTAGAATCGTATATCATATGCTGGTCTCAAGCATGATATTCCATCAGATGATTTGTTTTTATGCATTTTGCAGGCATCTCTTTGAATGGTTATCCACATTCTACTAAAAGCAAGCTCCTCTGTTTCTTCTTTCATCACAACAGAAGTGTGTTGGTTGATGTTGCATGAGAGGAAGTTCCTCTGTGTTGTCTAATGGCATCATGTGACTCGCCTTGTCCATTTTAAAAAAATTGTAAATTGGATGTCATTTCTTACGCAGGTGTGATAAGGTTGTCTTGCTCTTGCATTCTATTAGATAATTTGATTCAGCTTGCTGCCTAAATTAAATTTTTTATTAGAGAGAATTCTAGAGTAAGGCTACCTCATGATACGTGCAGAAGAAGTAACATCCAATTCACTTTTTCTAGAGATATATGAGTCATATGGTACCATCAGCCAATACACTTCCTTTCCATCCCAAGCAAATATAATTCATAGGAGGAATGCAAGGTACTTTGGAACTGTATGACAATGGAGTCCTGTCGGAAGAATAGTCTTTTGGTAAGACTTAAAGTGAAAATTATGATTACGGAGAGGTTTCAAATTTGGAGATCTAGGGTTTTTCTTGCAATTGGATTTTGACGGGTATGTTGTAGTCGAGCCAGGAACAATAGAGACTAGCTCATGGACGTTTGTGCTGCTAGGTATATTAAAGACAAGGAGTACATGCAAGCCACTACAGTTGCTAGCTCAGGTTAGTGATCTGAATTTTACTTTAATTTTTGCTTTTTGTTGGTTTGCTTGGTTGGCCATGGCTATTCCTATCTCTACTAAAACCATAAAAAGAGTATCACATATTGCTTTATTAAGAATTAGAATCGTATATCATATGCTGGTCTTAAGCATGATATTCCATTAGATGATTCGTTCTTATTAATTTTGCAGGCATCTCTTTGAATGGTTATCCACATTTTACTAAAATCAAGCTCCTCTGTTTCTTCTTTCATTGCAACAGAAATGTGTTGGTTGATGTTGCATGAGAGGAAGTTCCTTTGTGTTGTCTAATGGCATCATGTGACTCGTCTTGTCTATTTTAAAAAAATTGTAAATTGGATGTTACTTCTTACGCAGGTGTGATAAGGTTGCCTTGCTCTTGAATTCTCTTAGATAATTTGATTCAACTTGCTATCTGAATTAAAGTTTTGGTAAAGAGAATTCGAGGGTAAGGCTACCTCATGATACGTGCAGAAGAAGTAACATCCAATTCACTTTTTCTAGGGATGGATGAGTCATATGGTACCGTTAGCCAATACACTTCCTTTCCATCCAAAGCATATATAATTCATAGGAGAAATGCGTTTAGGGCTTCGAAAATAATGCAAAGTACTTTGGAACTGCATGACAGTGGAGCCCTGTCGGAAGAAGAGGCTTTTGGCAGGACTTAAAGTGAAAATTATGATTACCGGAGAGGTTTCAAATTTGAGATCTCGGGTTTTTCTTGCAATTTGATTTTGACGGGTATGTTGTAGCCGAGCCAGGAACAATAGAGACTAGCTCATGGACGTTTGTGCCGCTAGGTATCTTCAAGACAAGAAGTACATGCAAGCCACTACAGCTGCTGGCTCAGGTTAGTGAACTGAATTTTATTTTAATTTTGCTTTTTGTTGGTTTGCTTGGTTGGCCATGGCTATTGCTATCTTTACTAAAACCATTAAAAAAGTATCATATATTGCTTTATTAATAATTAGAATCGTATATCATATGGTGGTCTTAAGAATGATATTCCATCAGATGATTTGCTTTATATCAGAAAAGAAGACTAGCTGATGGACGTTTGTGGTGCTAGGTATCTTCAAGACAAGAAGTACAGGCAAGCCACTACATCTGCTGGCTCAGGTTAGTGATCTGAATTTTACTTTAATTTTTGTTTTTTGTTGGTTTGCTTGGTTGGCCATGGCTATTGCTATCTTTACTAACCAATAAAAAAGTATCACATATTGCTTTATTAAGAATTAGAATCGTATATCATATGCTGGTCTCAAGCATGATATTCCATCAGATGATTTGCTTCATATCAGAAAAAATTATGCTTCAGTGCTTATTCCTTTTGCAGGCATCTCTTTGATTGGTTATCCACATTCTACTAAAATCAAGTTCCTCTGTTTCTTCTTTCATCACAACAAAAGTGTGTTGGTTGATGTTGCATGAGGGGAAGTTCCTCTGTGTTGTCTAATGGCATCATGTGACTCGTCTTGTCCATTTTTAAAAAAATGTAAATTGGATATCATTTCTTACGCAGGTGTGATAAGGTTGCCTTGCTCTTGCATTCTCTTAGATAATTTGATTGAGCTTGCTGCCTGAATTAAATTTTTTGGTAGAGAGAATTCTAGAGCAAGCTTACCTCATGATACGTGCTAACATCCAATTCACTTTTTCTACAAATGGATGAGTCATATGGTACCATCAGCCAATACACTTCCTTTCCATCCAAAGCATATATAATTCATAGGAGTAATGAGTTTAGGGTTTCGAAAATAATGCAAAGTACTTTGGAACTGTATGACAGTGGAGGCTTATCGGAAGAACAAGCTTTTGGTCGGACTTAAAGTGAAAATTATGATTACCTGAGAGGTTTCAGATTTGGAGATCTCTGGTTTTTCTTGCAATTGGAGTTTGACGGGTATGTTGTAGCCGAGCCAGGAACAATAGAGACTAGCTCATGGACGTTTGTGCTGCTAGGTATATTCAAGACAAGAAGTACAGGCAAGCCACGACAGCTGCTGGCTTAGGTTAGTAATCTGAATTTTACTTAATTTTTGCTTTTTGTTGGTTTGTTTGGTTGTCCATGGCTATTGCTTCTCTATAAGTTGTATTTCACAAGCTTCTATTCTGACAATTCCTGTGGTGAGATCAAAACATGGTCTGTAACGATGGTTTCTGCACTTCTAATATAACTTATATATCTAGATTATGTATGTGCATATGCATATGGACCATACTTTATAGAATTGTCTGTGATTTGCTGATTGGTTTTGTATACGATAGACCCTTGTGGTCCGGCCTTCCCCGGACCCCGCGCATAGCGGGAGCTTAGTGCACCGGGCTGCCCTTTTTGTTGTAATATAAATTTCCTCTTAATGATGATCTTGGTGCATTTGCAAAGAGTCAAAGCCCTTTTGAAAAAAATTCCTCTTAATTTAGATGTGGTGGTAAATCATTATAAACAGAATTAATAGCTAAAGGAAATTCTGCCAAGTTCAACGCAAGATCTTGAACTATGTGTGGGTTTAATCTCTTTGCTGTTTGGAAAGCTTTCTAGTGTACTGCATCTATGTGCAAATTCAATTTTCATATTTGGCGCATCCTTGAAAAGGAAACACTTGCGGAAGAATGACCAAATTGGGAAGGGTTTACGATCAAATCAATCAATTAACTATGCTCCAAAGTCCAATCCCAAGTTAGTTGAGGGTCAGCTATAAGAATCCCTTGTTAATTTACTCAATGTGCATATTGTTCTGTTTGGCATCATTCTCTTTGCTGTTGTACCTAGAGTTATCTTTTTTGATGCCACTAACAAAAAAGAAGAAGATATATTTAATTTTTTCCAGATGCCTGCTTCTTCTTAAGCCTTTCATTATCATTTTTCCGCAATTTGTATCAATGATATCTCTTTGCTCTTGCAGACTCTGTGTGCTTGAGTAAAAGAGACTTTAGTAAACTGCAAAGTTTCTCATGTAACATTGTAATATTCGCCTGAAATGACTTCTCATTTGTGGAAGCCCGTATAAGGAGTGCACCTATGTGTTTGCATTTCGGTCTATGGCGGTCATTTTGGTCTTCAATGTGGAATTATTTGAAGCTTGGATTTTCACTCTTCTCTCAGGATAACTAATAGCCTAATTTTGCCAAAACAGAACTATGATTCTAAGATGCTTCTTCTTTTCAACTTCATATTTGTGTAGGGTGATTTTGCATTACTTGCAAGAGCTTGACAATGAAGCAGGTAAGAGTAATTAATCGCATGGGTTATGTTGAATTTGAACGAATTTTTGTTGCAATAAGAACATGGCTTTTTTAGGTTCTCCATCATTTGTTCAACGAAATTGTTGTGACCATGAATATTTGCTGTCGAGAGAATGTTTAAAGATTGCTGCAAGGCTTAGGCCCCTTGTAGATGAAATTGATGGATGCAATGGCTAGTATCAGCTGTATTGCAGTTCTATATTTTGGCCATAGTCTTCATGCTGTTGCAATTCTTTTAATTTGTAAGTAATGTGTGCATGTAATTTGATTGATTTTGAATGACTTAGACTTTAAGAACAAATAAATAAAGAATAGAGTTTATGATTTCCTGAGGCAAACCCTCCCTTTCTTAGTGCTGACTCTGTAAAAAGAAGGAATATCTATTTTGGTCCTACAAATGTTTTTAAAATAATATTTTGGTCCTACAAAAATAAGCAGTATATGGAAAGGGCGAAATGGCTTCTGGGCCACCTAAACTTGCACCGGATTTTAAAGCCGATATATGAACTTTCGATTTTCCTATTTTAGCACCTCAACTCAATCGATTACTTATAAGTGAACACCTCTGACCTTTGACTATGCTTATGTGGCAGTAGCATAGTTGACGTGGTCAAAGTAGGTGCTAATCATGCAGAAAAAGTGTCGTTCGTATTACTGTATTTAAAAATATTAAATCTGAATAAAAAAAAGGAAAAGTAAATAAAAGACAAACAAATACTCTCTATGTTTCAAATTAGATGATGTACTTTCCTTTTTAGTCTGTTTCAAAATAAATGACATATTTCTAAATTTGGAAATAATTCAACTTTAAACTCTTCATTTTACCTATTTTACTCTTAATGAGAAGCTTTTATAACCACATAAATGTCATGACCCCACAAAGCTTTTACCCCTTAAGCTTTTAAGACCACAAGTTTCAAAAGTCTTTTTTTTCTCAAACTTCGTGCCGAGTCAATTTACCTCATCTAAATTGAAATAGAGGGAGTAAAAACTAAAAATAAATCATAAATCCCTTCCGTAACCCCCTTTCTTATCTTCTTTCTTATACTCCCCCCCCCAACACACACACACAAAAACACACAATTTTCTTTCTCCCCACGGTTTCTTCCCGTTCCCCCACCCCCGCCTCTTTTCTCTTCATTGCAACTTTGAACAATTCCTTGGTCAGTCTTCATTTCTCCACAAACTAATCATTTTGGCGTTGGTTGGCCTATCTCATTTTTTCAGTTGACGACAAAGGTATGGTGGTGATAGCGTTTCCGGCGATCTGTTTTGGTCGGTTGAGACGACGAAATTACTTGAAACTTCTAGGCGTAGGAAGTAATAGGTGCATAAGAAGGTCTGTTAGTTTTGATTTTAACGAGTGTCGCCGCGATGTCATTTCTTTCGAGGGAAACCTTGTCGGAATGGTTTTGATATTTTTTTAGAGGATCTGATGGCTTGTTTGGACTAATTTCTAGACTGAGGTTTGGTTAAGATATGTACTAGAATTTGAATTGATCAAATTTGAATTTTTACTATTGGACATGGTGGTTGGGCAATGGAAGGTGTTGGCGAAGCTACGGTGAAGAAGAAAGAAAAGAGAACAAAAATTAAAAATTTGGTAAATTGGTTTTGAAAAAGATGGGACCCAGATATTACAAATATCAAACATTAAATGGTCTTAGTATCTGACGTGGTATTTATGTCAGGCAATTGAGATACACGCTCCGAGGGAGAGGTTTATTATAAGTATTTTTATCGAGTTGAGGTGCTAAAATGGGAAAACCGAATGTTCATATATCGACTTTAAAATCCGGTGCAAGTTTAAGTGGCCCAGAGGCCATTTCGCCTATGGAAAGAATTGGTAGTAACACCTTCTGTTTGAGCTTGCTCACATTGCCGGTCCCAAGCCTCGGTAAAGGAGGAGGGTTACGGTAGGCTGACAACCAGTATAAAACTTGTCAATTCACGATGATATGAGTTGAGCTTAAAGAAACAAGTGAGGATTCATATAGCCGATCCTAACTTGTTTGGGACTAAGACGTAGTAGTTGTTCTATGGAAAAAATCGGCAGCATGGATTTTAGCTGCACCTTAGTTCTTGCTACTCTGTCCTGCATTACTTGGATGGAAAAGTTTCAATCTCACCAAAGGTTTTCTCCTCTTTTATCTTCTTCTCTCTTACTGTTCACCGGATCTCCGCTAATCCAATAGTGGTTGAAGATTCTTTTCATTAAATAGAATATAGGATGAAAAAGGATGCTAAGCAAATATACATGGAAAAAGGTAGGGAAGGATAACACAACCTTACAACTTTGATCCTGCCACATATTGGTTATGATGAGTGTTTCACCCTTGCATGTTTGGTTCAGATAAAATTTCTCATAATGAAGTTTAGACTGTATGAATGATGAATTTGAGCCAATGGCTTAGTAGATCCGTTATTTGGTCTCATATCACACAACCCGTACCAAGTAATTCATATTTTTGAACATCTTGAAATCTCAATTTCTTTTTCCTCTGCAGTGAGAATTGAAGGTGGATGCTCTTTTTTCCTTATCCTCTGGTACTGTTTTCTGATTATCTACTTCTTATGGTTATATTCCCTACAGTTACATCTAGTTTTGCTTCTAGCATGTCATTCCTCTTGGAGATTGGATATCTGTTCTTAGTTTAGTCTTGTACTCTCGCCTTTACAATCACTTTAAAATATGAGTATGAAAAAGGTATATAATGTTTTTTCACAACATTTTTGCTCTGCTTAAAACGTTTATGAACTGTAGGTTGGAAAGATGCTGATCTGCAGAAGGTGCAAGCGACTTCTAAGCTTTGAAGCAAACTTCTCCTAAGATTGGTCATTAGAAGTTTTATAAACCCATAAAAGTGTCCGTTTTCACGGGGCGCATGGGTCGCACGTGCGGTGTTACCAGTGGGAAGCTGCTGGGATCGGTCTAGGTGAGCGTCAACCTGAATGGAACACATTCCGAGTCCAGCGTGTTTCAGAATGGGTGGATGAAATTGGGGGGCGAACCGGCGGTGGCTATGTTGCACATGATGGTCCGGGCTGAACCGGACGCATGTTGCGTGTTGCAGTTTTTGTTTTTTGGGGGGTTG
>AWOL01S0083413.1:42141-72511 GCA_000715115.1 Nicotiana otophora | reverse complement strand
ACCTATGGGACTTAAGGAATGATATAAAAAAAAGAGAGGGAAAATATTCATATTAAATAAATATGAAGTAGAAGAACCCAGATTCCAAATGAACAAATTATCTTCCTCCCCCACAAAATCAACATGTACTAATACACATGAAAAACTATATATAATCACAAATTCGTGTTCATGACTCCGAAACACCTTAAAATAAACTTGAATATCATGGTGAAGCAACCGCGTATTAATCACTAGGCCGTTTTCAATAAACCTACGAAATTTCAGACCAAGCGGAGTCCGTCAAAAAAGTCTACAAAATCAACATGTATTAATTCACATGAAAAAGTGGATATAATCATAAATTCGTATTGCATGATCCAACACGAAAGTCATGGCAAAATAATGAGTATTGATCACTAAGCCGTTTTCTCTGGATCTATGAAATTTCAGGTCAACAGATCCGTAAAAAATATTCTACAAAATCAGCATGCAATGATACACACAAAAAAGTGAATACAATCATAAATTTGTGTTGTATGAACCGGAAATATCATAAAATGTATCTGAAAGTCATTGTGAAGCAATATGTATTGGTCACTATGTCATTTCCTACGGAATTTCAGGCAAGTGGAGTTCGTAAAAAGAAATCTACATAATCAGCATATACTAATACACCAAAAACTATATATAATCACAAATTCGTGTTGCATGACCCCTAAAAGCTATAAAATAAACTTGAAAGCATGGTAAAGCAATGAGAATTAGTCATTAGGCCCTTTTTTATGGACCTACAAAATTTCAGATCTATCGGAGTCCATCAAAAAACATTCTACAAAATCAGCATGTTCTACAAACGAAAAAGTGGATATAATCACAAATTTGTATTGCAGGATCCCAAAACACCAAAGAATAAACTCGAAAATCATGGCAAAGTGATGAGTATTGGTCACTAGGCCGTTTCCTATGGACCTATAAAATTTCAAGCCAATCGAAGTCCATATTTATTTTTTTTAAAAAAGTAACATGTACTAATACCCACAAAAAATGGATACAATCATAAATTCGTGTTGCATCCCCAAACACCATAAGATGAACCCAAAAATTATTGTGAAGAAATACGTATTGGTCATTAGGACCTTTCATATGGACCTACAAAATTTTAGGTAAATTGGAGTCCATAAAATAATCTACAAAATCAACAAGTACTAACACACACGAAAAATTGTATATAATCATAAATTTGTGTTGGATAACTCATAAACGCCATAAAATAAACTCAAAAATCATGGAAAAGCAATGAGTATTTCTCACTAGGCCGTTTTCTATAGATCTAAGAAATTTAAGACCAATCCCAGTCCGTCAAACAAATTCTACAAAATTAGCATGTTGTAATACATACGAAAAAGTGGATATAGTTATAAATTCGTATTGTAGGATACGAAAACACCAATAAATAAACTCGAAAATCATGGTGAAGTGATGCGTATTGGTCATTAGGACATTTACTATGGACATAAAATTTCAGGCCAATCAGAGTCTGTCAAAACAATTCTAAAAAATTAACATGTACTAATATACACTAAAAAACTAGAGAAAATCATAAATTCGTGTTGCAAGATCCTAAAACGCCAAAAAATAAACTCGAAAGTTATTATGAAGCAATGTGGTCACTAGGTTGTTTAATATGAACCTACTAAATTTTAGGCTAATGGACTCCGTCAGCAGAAATATAGATGGTCGGGCTATAGCATACAAAAATCTGAAAATTAGGCGAAATTCCAGTTTTATGGCCCGAAAATGCCAAAAATGAGGAACGGTCATGGCGAGGCGATGAATATTGTTCCTTAGGTCCTTTTTTGTGGACAATTTAAATACTAGGCAATTCGGGTTCGGTCGCCCTGACCCATGCAGATGGCGTGGGCTATAGAACAGGAAAATCTAGGAATCGGCCAGAATTCCAGTTTTATGGCCCTAAAATGCTAAAAATGAGGAACGGTCATGGCGAGGCGATGACTATTGTTCCTTAATTTATTTTTGATAGTTCGGCAAAATATTTGGCGATTCGAGTCCGGTCGCTCGGACCCATGCAGATGGCGTGGGCTATAGCACAGAAAAATTTGAAAATCTGGCGGAATTCTAGTTTTATGGCCCTAAAACGCCAAAAAATGAGGAACAGTCATGGCGAGGGGATAACTATTGTTCCGTAGGTTATTTTTATGGGCCGACAAAATTTTAGATGATTCGGGTTCGGTCGCCCAGACCAAAGCAGATGGCGTGGCTATAGTACAAAAAACATCTGAGAATCGGGTGAAATTCCAGCTTTATGGCCTTAAAATGCCAAAACATGAGGAACGAACATCGCAAGGCGATGACTATTGTTCCTTAGGTCCTTTTTAATAGGCGGGTGAAATTTAAGGCGATTCGGGTTCAGTTGCGCCGTACCCATGCAGATGGCGTGGGCAATAGCATACGAAAATATAGAAATTGGACAGAATTCCAATTTTATTGCCCTAAACGCCAAACAATAAGGAACGGTCATGGCTAGGTGATGACTATTGTTCCTTAGGTCGTTTTTGATTAGACGGTAAAACTTTAGGCGATTCCGGTCTGGTCGGTCGTACTCATGCAAATGGCGCGGGCTATAGTATACAAAAATATAGGAATCGGGCGGAATTGCAATTTTATGGTCCTAAAATACAAAAAATGAGGAAGGATCATGGCGCGGCGATGAGTATTGTTCCTTAGGTTCGTTTTGAAGGGTTGGTAAAATTTTAGGCGATTCGGGCTCGGTCGCCCAGACCCATGCAGAAGGGTCATGTCGAGTCGATGACTATTGTTACTTAGGTCGTTTTAATGGGTCGGCAAAATTTTAGGCAATTTGGGTCCGGTCCCTCAGAACCATGCAGATGGCGTGGGCTATAACATATGAAAATCTAGGAATCGGCAGATTTCTAGTTTTATGGCCCTAAAATGCAAAATAAAATGACGAACGATCGTGGTGAGGCGATGACTATTGTTCCTTAGGTCATTTTTATGGGCCGACAAAATATTAGGCGATTCGGGTCCGATCGCCTGGACCCATGTAGATGGCGTGGGCTATAGCACACAAAAATCTAAAAATCGGGCAAAATTTCAGTTTTATGGCTGGGTCGAAAATATTTTATGCTATTTAGGTCCGGTCGCCTGGACCCATGTAGATGGCGTGGGCTATAGCATATGAAAATTTGGGAATCGGATAGAATTCTAATTTTATACCTCTAAAACGCCAAAAAATGAGGAGCGGTCATGGGGAGGAGATGACTATTGTTCCTTAGACCATTTTTGATGGGCCGGAAAAATATTGGGCGATTCAGGTACGGTCGTCTAGAACCATGCAAATGGCGTAGTCTATAGAACACGAAAATTTGAGAATCAGGCGGAATTCAAGTTTTATAGCCCTAACATGCCAAAAACGAGGAACAGTCATGGCAAGACGATGACTATTGTTCCTTAGGTCATTTTCTAAAGGAAGAAAAAATATTAGGCGATCCTAGTGTGGTCTCCCGTACCCATGAAGATAGTGTGGGCTATAGCACACGAAAATTTAAAAAACGGGCAAAATTTCAGTTTTATGGCCCTAAAATGCCAAACAATGAGGAACGATCATGACGAGGTGATAACTATTTTTCCTTAAAGTAATTTTTAATGGGCCGGCAAACTTTTAGGTGATTCAGGTCTAGTCGCTCGGACCCATACAACTGACATGGGCTATAGCACCCAAAAATTTGAGAATCGGATGGAATTCAAGTTTTATAATCCTAAAATGCCAAAAACGGGGAACGTCCATGGCAAGGTGATGACTATTGTTCCTTAGGTCATTTTTTATGAATCAGTAAAAGTTTAGGCGATTCGGGCCCGGTTGCCTGGACCCATGCAGATAGCGTGGGCTATACACACAAAAATATGGGAATTTAGCGGAATTCTAGTTTTATGGGTCTAAAAAGCAAAAAGAAAAAGACGAACAGTCATGGAGTGGCGATGACTATTATTCCTTAGGTTTATTTTGATGGGCCGCCAAAATTTTAGATGATTCGACCGGACCCATGCAGGCATCGTGGGGTATAACACACGAACATCTAATAATCGGGCAGAATTCTAGTTTTATGACCCTAAAATGCCAAAATATGAGGAATGATCATGGTGAGTCGATGATTATTCTGTTTAGGTCATTTTTGATGGGCTAGCAAAATTTTAGGCTATTCAGGTCCAATTGCCTGGACCCATGTAGATGGCGCGGGCCATAGCATACGAAAATCTAGGAATTGGACGAAATTCTAGTTTTATGGCCCTAAAACGCCAAAAGCGTCGAACATTCATGGCAAGGTGATGATTATTGGTCCTTAGGAAATTTTTGATGGGACGGCAAAATTTAGGCTATTCGGGTCCGGTCGCCCTGGACCCATGTAGATGGCGCGAGCTATAGAACATGAAAATCTGAGAATCGGGTGGAATTATAACTATATGGCCCTAAAATGCCAAAAAATGACGAACGGTCATGGAGAAGCATACCTATTTCTTCTTAGGTCATTTTGGATGGGTCAATGAAATTTTAGCCGATTCCGGTCCGGTCGTCTGGACCCATGCATATGGCGTGGACTATATAGCTCACAAAAATTTAGGAATCAGACGAAATTACAGTTTATGACTTTTTAATGCCAAAAAATGAGAAACAACCAAGGTGAGGCGATGACTATTGTTTCCTAGGTCATTTTTTATGGGCCGGAAAATTTTTAGGCAATTCAGGATTAGTCGCCCGAACCCATGTAGATGGCGTGGGCTATAACATAAAAAAATTTGGGAATGAGGCGAAATTCCAGTTTTATAGCCCTAAAATGCTAAAAAAACGAGGAACAGTCATGGCGAGAGTATGCCTATTGTTCCTTAAGTTGATTTTAATGGGCCGACAAATGCAGATGGCGTGGGCCATAGCACACGAAAATCTAAGAATCGGGCGAAATTCAAGGTTTTTGGCCCTAAGATGCCAACGAATGAGGAGTTATGGCGAGGTGATGACTTTTGTGTTTCGGTCATTTTTGATGGGCCGACAAACGTTTATGCGATTCAGGTCCGGTCGCTCGGACCCATACAGATGGCATGGGCCATAACATACAAAAATTAGGAATCGAGCAAAATGTTAGTTTTATGGCCCTAAAACACAAAAAAGAGAAATGATCATGACAAAACGATGACTATTGTTCCTTAGGTAATTTTTGATGGGCCAGCAAAATTTTAGGTGATTCGGGTCTGGTCGCCCTGGACCCAGGCAGATGGCATGGCCTATAACAAGGAACGATCATGGCGGAATTCCAGTTTTATTGCCCTAAAACTCATAAAAACGAGGAACGATCATGGCAGGGAGATGACTATTGTGTTTAGGTCCTTTTTGATGGGCTCACAAAATTTTAGGCGATCGGACCCATGCAGATGGTGTGGGCTATATCACACGAAAATATGGAAATTGGGCGGAATTTCAGTTTTATGGCCCTAACACGCCAAACAACGAGGAACGGTCATGGCGATGCGATGACTATTGTTCCTTAGGTCATTTTGTATGGGGAGGAAAACAATTAGGCGATTCGGGTCCGGTCGCCCGGACCCATGCAGATGACGTCGGTTATGGCACACGAAAATCAGGGAATCAGGTGGAATTCTAATTTATAGCCCTAAAACGCCAAGAATCGAGGAACGACCAAGGTGAGGTGATGATTATAGTTCGTTAGGTCGTTTTTGATGGGCCAACAAAAATTAGGTGATTCGTGTCCGATAACCCGGACACATGAAGATGGCGTGGGCCATAGAATACGAAAATGTGGGAAATGAATGTAATTGGATTTTTATGGTCCTAAAATGCCAAAAATAAGAAATGGTCATGGCACGACGATGACTATTGTTCCTTAGGTCTTTTTTGATAGGACAAAAAAAGTTTAGGCGATTCGGGTCTGATCGCCTCGACCCATGCAAATGGCATGGGTTATAGAATACGACAATCTGGGAATCAGACTGAATTCCAGTTTTATGGCCCTAAAACACCAAAAAAGGAGGAACGGTCATGGCAAGACGATGACTATTGTTCCTGAGGTAATTTTTGATGGGCCGGCAAAATTTTAGGCGATTCGATTCCGGGCGCCCTGGACCCATGCAAGTGGCGTGGGCTATAGCACACGATAATCTAAAAATGGGGCGACATTCGAGATTTTTGGTCCTAAAATGCCTAAAACGAGGAACGGTCATGGTAATGTGATGACTATTGTGTTTAGGTCATTTTTGATGGGTGGGAAAAATCTTAGGCGATTCAGGTCCGGTCGCTCAGACCCATGCAGATGGCTTGGTCCATAGCATACAAAATTCTAGGAATCGACGAAATTCTACTTTTATGGACCTAAAATGCCAAAACACGAGAAACGGTCATGTCAAGATGATGACTATTGTTCCTTAGGTAATTTTTGATGGGCCGAGAAAATTTTAGACGATTCGGGTGCGGTTGTCGTGGACCCATGTAGGTGGCATGGGCTATAGCGCACGAAAATCTGAGAATGGGGCGGAATTCCAGATTTTTGGCCCTAAAATACCCAAAAGAGGAATGGTCATGGTGACAAGATGGCTATTGTGTGTAGGTCATTTTTGATGGTCCGGCAAAATATTAGGAGATCAGACTCATGCAGATGACGTGGGCTATATCACACAAAAATATGGGAACCGGGTGGAATTCCAATTTTATGGCCCTAATATGCCAAACAATGAGGAACAGTCATGGCGAGGCGATGAATATTATTCCTTAGGTTGATTTTTATGGGCCGACAAAATTTTAGGCAATTCAGATCTGGTCGCCCGAATCCATGCATATGGCGTGGGTTATAGCATACAAAAATATGGGAATCAGGGCGAAATTGTAATTTTATAGCCCTAAAATGCCAAAACAATGAGAAGCGGTCATGGCAAGGCGATGCCAATAGTTTGTTATGTCATTGTTTATGGACCGTTCCTCGTTTTTAGATATTTAGGGCCATAAAACTGAAATTCTGTCCGATTCCTAGATTTTCATGTGCTATTAATTAGCCTATGCCATCTGCATGGGTCCGGGCGACCGGACACGAATTGTATAAAACTTTATCGGCCCATCATAAAAAACGACCTAAGGAACAATAGTGATCGCCTCGCCATGATCATTCCTCATTTTTTGGCGTTTTAGGGCAATAAAATTGGAATTCCGCCCAATTCCTAGACTATCGTATGCTATAGCCCAAGCCATCTATATGGGTCCGAGCTACCAGATCAGAATCGCCTAAAATTTATCCAGCCCATGAAAAACTACCTAAGGAATAATAGTTATCGCCTCACCATGACCGTTGCTCTTTATTGGCATTTTAGTGCTATAAAACTGGAATTCCCCTCGATTCCTATATTTTAGTATGCTATAGCCCACGCCATCTGCATGTGTCCGGGCGACCAGACCCCAATCGCCTAAAATTTTCCTGGCCTATCAAAAACGACATAAGGAATAATAGTCATCGCCTCACCATGTCCGTTCCTCATTTTTTGGTATTTTAGTGCCATAAAACTGAAATTCCGCCCGATTCTTAGATTTTCGTGTGCTATTGCCCACGCCATCTACATAGATCCGTGTGACCGGACCTGAATCGCCTAAAATTTTGTCGGCCCATCCGTAAAACTAGAATTTTGCAAGATTCCTATATTTTCGTTTGCGATAGCCCACTCCAACTGCATGGGTCCAGCCGACCGAGCCCGAATTGCCTAAAGGTTTGCCGGCCCATCAAAAATAACCTAAGGAACAATGGTCATCACCTTGCAATGATCGTTCCTCATTTTTCGGTATTTTAGTGTTATAAAACTAGAATTCTACCTTATCCTCAAATTTTTGTGTGCTATAGCCTACGACATCTGCACAGGTCCGGGCGATCGGGCCCGAATATCCTAAAATTTTGCCGGCCCATAAAACAAATCTAAGAAACAATAGTCATCGCCTTGCCATGAACGTACCTCATATTTTGACTTTGTAGCAGCATAAACGTAAAACTGTCTTATTCCCATATTTTTGTGTGCTATAGCCCACACTATCTGCATGGGTCTAGGCAATCGGACCCGAATCGCCTAAAATTTTGTTGACCATAACAAATGACCTAAAGAACAATAGGTATCGCCTCGCCATCACCGTTCCTCGTTTTTGGCATTGTAGGGCCATAAAACTTAAATTTCACCCGATTCCCAGATTGTTTTGTGATATAGCCCATGCCACCTGCATGGGTCCGGGCGACCGGACCCGAATCAATAAAATGTTTTCCGACCCATCAAAAATGACATAGGGAACAATAGTCATCGCCATGACCGTTCCTCGTTTTTTGGCGTTTTATGGTCATAAACTGTAATTCTGCCCGATTCTCAGACTTTCGTGTGCTACATAGCCCATGTCATTGCCCGGACGTGTATCGCCTAAAATTTTGGCGGCCCATAAGAAATGACCTAAGGAACATTTGTTATCACCTCGCCATGACAGTTAGAGGTGGGCATAATACTACGATCGCTTTATAGACTTAACCTTGTCTATTATATGATTTATTACATGTTTAAAAACCTAGAGTGCATTTAATCGTTTACCGTTTTTAATTAATTAACCGCTTTTAGTGTTTATGGAAATTATTTGAACGAGTCGCGATGTCGCACCGAAATTACCGTACCGAAGCCGAAAATTTTGGTATATGGTATTCAATATTTTGGTATTTGGTTTATGTTTTTTTAAAACAATTTCGGTTTATTCGGTTTCGATTTTTCGTTTTATTCTGTCGGTTTCAGTTTATAGTTTTAAAAAGTTTGATGTTCGGTTTTAACGGTTCGGTTTTCGGTTAAACCGAAAAACTAAATTTCTTTACCTATTTTGTTACTCTAAGTCCCCGTTAACTATTATTAAATGAGATATGTTTATAAAGGAAACATAGAGTATAGACTTTTTATTATAAAATAACCAAGCATAAGAATCATACTACAAATATTTTGTACGAGATAAAAATAATATATCATAGGTGTAGAGAGAACAAATTTAAAAACATATGAGGGGCCTCTTTACGTCTTGTAATTCGGTTGGCGCTCCTACAAATTGGATTTTTTTCTTTCATCTATATTAAGGTGTAATTCTTTTATGTTGTTAGACCATCATTTCATAAGTCATTATACAACAACATGAGCAGTATAATAGCAAAGAGGGAAAGCTAAATATACAATGATTCAAATATGTTTAATTGTTCATTGAATTCGTAAAAGAATATTTGAACTGTCAAATCTATTTTTGGTATTCTTTTTTAGTGTATCCATAGCTCTTGCACAAAGATTCTTATATTTTTAGTATATTTGATGGGATTTCTTATTTCTTTTATTTCTTTTCTATCAACAAATAATCTATTTTCGTTGTTTCGTTCTATTTTTGCCATGACTTGAAACCGAAAAACCCGAACAAATTAAACCGAACCGAACACCGAACCGAACCGAACCGAACCGAACCGAAGTTATTATGGTTCGGTTTTGGTTATTAAAATCACAAACCGAAAACCGAATAAACCGAACCGAAATTCTACAAAACCGAACCGAACCGAACCGACCAATGCCCATCCCTAATGACGGTTCCTTATTTTTTGTCGTTTTACGGCTATAAAACTGGAATTACGCCCGATTCCCAGATTTTCGTATTCTATAGCACACGAAAATCTAAAAATCGGGTAGAATTCTAGTTTTCTAGCCCTAATACACCGAAAAAGAGAAACGGTCATGACAAGGCGATGACTACTGTTCCTTAGGTCGTTTTTGATGGGTTGGCAAAATTTTAGGCAATTCGGCTCTGATTGCCTGGAACCATGCAAATGATGTGGGCTATAGCACACAAATTTGGCACTTGGGCTGAATTCCTATTTTATGGCCCTAAAACACAAAAAATGAGGAACGGTCATAGGGATACGATGACTATTTTTCCTTTGATCGTTTTTCATGGGCCGATAAAATTTTAGACGATTTGGGTTCAATCGCCTAGACTCATGCAAATGGCGTGGGTTGTAGCACACAAATTTTTGGAATATCGGCTGAATTTCAAATTAGGTCCCGTAAAATTTTAGGAGATTCAAGATCAATCGCCCGAATTCATGTAGAATGCGTGGACAAAGCACATGAAAATCTTGGAATCGTCCTGAATTCCTGTTTTATGGCTCTAAAAGGCCAAAAAATGAGGAACAGTCATGGCGAAGCGATGACTATTGTTTATTAGGTCATTTTTGTGGGGCCGCAAAATTTTAGGAGATTCGGGGTCGTTAGCCCCAATTCATGCAGATGACATGAATTATAGCACACGAAATCTGAAAATTGTCCTGAATTCCTATTTTATGGCGTTAAAACGCCAAAAACCTAGGAACGGTCTTGGCGAAGCGATGACTATTGTTCATTAGATCATTTTTTATTGGCCCGCAAAATTTTAGGAAATTCGGGTCGGTCGCTCAAATTTAATTAGATGGCGTGGACTAGCACACGAAAGATTGGGAATTGTCATTAATTCCTGTTTTATGGCCCTAAAATGCCAAAATATGAGGAGCGGCCATGACAAAGTGATGAATATTGTTCATTAGGTCGTTTTTATTAGCACACAAAATTTTAGGAGATTCGGGGTCTGTCACCATAATTCATGTAGATGACATGGACTATATAGCACACGAAAATCTGGGAATCGTTTCGAATTCCTATTTTATGGCCCTAAAAGGCTAAAATGCGAGGAACGATCACGGCCAAGCGATGACTATTGTTCATTAGGTCGTTTTGTATGGGCCCGCAAAATTTTAGGAGATTCAGGGCTGGTCGTCCGAATTCATGCAGATGGCCTGGACTACAACACACGAAAATCTGGTAATCGTCCTGAATTCCACGTTTTATTGCCTTAAAACACCAAAAAGAAGAATTGTCATGGAGAAGTGATGACTATTATTCATTAGGTATTTTTTATGGGCCCGTACAATTTATGGAGATTCGGGGCCGGTCGCTCAAGTTCATGCAGATGGTGTGGTCTATAACACACGAAAATGTGGGAATGGTCTTAAATTCTTGTTTTATGGCCCTAAAATGCCAAAACAAGATAAGTGACCATGGCGAAGCGATGACTATCGTTCATTAGGTTATTTTTTATGGGACCACAAAATTTTAGGAGATTTGGGGCCTGTCACCCGAATTCATGCAGAAGGCGTGGACTATAGCATACGAAAATCGGGAAATCGTCTTGAATTCCTATTTTATGGCCCTAAAATTCCAAAATCTGAGGAACCGTCATGGCGAAACGATGATTATTATTCATTAGGTCATTTTTTAGGGACCCGTGAAATTTTAGGAGATTCGGGGTCGGATGCCAGAATTCATGCAGATGGCATGGACTATATCATATGAAAATCTTGGATTCGTCTTGAATTCCTGGTTTATGGACCCAAAACGCCAAAAAATAATTAACGGACATGGCGTAGCAATGACCATTGTTCATTAGATCCTTTTTTATGGGCTCGTAAAATTTATGGAGATTCGGGGCCAGTCGCCCGATTCATGCAGATGGTGTGGTTTATAGCACACGAAAATATGGGAATCGTCTTGAATTCCTATTTTATGGCCCTAAAATGCCAAAATATGAGGAACGGTCGTAGCGAGGCGATAACTATTGTTCATTAGGTCGTTTTTTATGGGGCCGCAAAATTTTAGGAGATTTGGGGTCAGTCGCCGAAATTCATGCAGATGGCGTATAGCACACGAAAATTTGAGAATCGTCCTAAATAACTGTTTCATAACTCTAAAATACCAAAAATTGAGAAACAGTCATGGCGAAGCAATGACCATTGTTCATTAGGTAGTTTTCTATGGGCCCGCAAAATTTTAGGAGATTCAGGACCGGTCGTCCGAATTCATGCAGATTCCATAGCACACAAAAATTCGGGAATCGTCCTGAATTCCTGTTATGGCCCTAAAACGCCATAAAACAAGGAATGGTCAGGATGAAGCGATTATTCATTAGGTCCCACAAAAGGTTAGGCGATTCTAGATTAATCGCCCGAATTCATGCAGAATGTGTAGACTATAGCACACGAAAATTTTGAAATCGTCCTGAATTCCTGTTTTATGGCTCTAAAAGGCCGAAATATGAGGAACGGTCATGGCGAAGCGATGACTATTGTTCATTTGGT
Source organism: Nicotiana otophora (assembly GCA_000715115.1). Taxonomy (NCBI): domain Eukaryota; kingdom Viridiplantae; phylum Streptophyta; class Magnoliopsida; order Solanales; family Solanaceae; genus Nicotiana; species Nicotiana otophora. The sequence continues at coordinate 60,284 of AWOL01S0083413.1, read as the reverse complement.
AGTTTTTATGAGCTCGCAAAACTTTAGGAGATTCGGGGCCGGTCGCCCAAATTCATGCAGATGGCATGGACTTTATCACACGAAATCTGAAAATCTCCTGAATTCCTGTTTTATGGCTCTAAAACGCTAAAAAACGAGAAACGGTCTTGGCAGAATGCGTGTACTATTATTCATTAGATCTTCTTTTATTGGCCCGCAAAATTTTAGGAGATTCGGGTCGGTCGCCTATATTTATGAAGAAGGCGCGGACTATAGCACACGAAAATTTGGGAATCGTCATGAATTCCTGTTTTCTGGCCCTAAAATGCCAAAACAATGAGAAGCGGTCATGGCAAAGCGATGACTATTATTCATTAGGTTGTTTTTTATTAGAACACAAAATTTTAGGAGATTCGTAGCATGTCACCTAAATTCATGCAGATGGCGTGGACTATATAGCACACAAAAATCCGGGAATTGTTCTGTATTTCTATTTTATGGCCCTAAAATGCAAATATCCGGGGAACGGTTACGGCCGAGCGAGGATTATTGTTTATTAGGTCATTTTATGGACCCGCAAAATTTTAGGAGATTCAGGATCGGTCGCCTGAATTCATGTAGATGGCGTGGACTACAACACACGAAAATCTGATAATCGTCCTGAATTCTTGTTTTATTGCCCTAAAACGCCAAAAAGAGAAATGGTAATGGCGAAGTGATACTAATTCAGTGCTATACAATCTAAAACCAGAAGCCTTGTAAAGACTGTTGAAAACAAAAGAACCCAAGGTTTCACACCAACATTGCAGATATGTAACTTCCCATTTCGAAACATCTTTCATTTTTCCCCTTCTTATGTAAACATGCAGAAAAGGGTTTCAAATCAAATAAACGATCCCTTTATTTAATAAATAATTTGGCTCTAAAAGGATGGTCATTTCTGAAAAAAGGAGTCAACTAGATCAAATCTAATAGAGCTGCAAACTATAAATGCTAAGCTCATCAATAAATTCAAGGATCAACACTGGATTGTACAAAAAGATAACTCTTTTTCCGTTTTGAAGAGATGCAAAATGATTAAGCAATTTGTCTCTTTACATGATAACAATCCAAAATAAGCATATTGTCCAAGAATTGTAAAGTAGAAACAACCAAGAATTGAACACCCAAAAAAAAAAATATACAAAGCAAGAACATTGACAAAAGCAGGTAGCATTGAGGCTACTAAGAGGGATAGGACTACTGATCCCTTTTGATAGCACAGATTTCCATCCTTTACTCATTGATCCACAGCTTTTCAATCCTCCTCCACAAAATTTGGAGGAACAAGACTTTCAATGTACAAACTAAATTGAACTCTAGAACTATAATGGATCTGAGTCTTAGTTTGCTTTAAATCATTATGTGTTGAATTATACAACAATAAACTTGAACAACCTTGCAGCAAAATATCATCATTTTGGGAGAAGAAAATTGGCCAAAGCCCATGGTCAAGCTCTACAAAATAAGGGATCGACACCACCTTAGTCCATGACTCCACAACTCCATTCTCCATCATTATCCACACATCCATTAGTATATTGTTACAATGACAAAATAGACATAGATTACCTCCTAAGATCCCTAGTTTCCACTTAATATTGTCATTATCAACGTAGGGCGGCAAAGCTACTTCTTCATAAGTCAAGTCTATGAGGTTCAATGAAGCAATAAACCATGGGCCGATATTATCTCTATTTCGAGTAGCAATCCAATGAAGTCTTCCACTTACAAATTTAGTAGGATCATTGCGAAAGCAAACACTTGGGAATTTCTCAAGAATCATCTCCCAAGAATTAGTTTTTAAACTATAAACACTAACATCATTCAGAAGTTCAAACTCTCCAAATTCATTTCGTTTACATGACGGCTCAACTTTTACAACTTTATAATCATCTCGGGACTAATTATAACCAAAACCATAAGCACTAACAAAAAGCATATAGTTTTCTCCTAAAAAGGGTGATTTTTTCAACTTTCGTATAGACGGATTCCATAGAAATAGATCTCCACTACCAACAGAAATGCACAACAACCCATCACAGGAACCCTCAACCTTGTAGCAACCAAATTGATCTTTGTATGGAAAATCAAGCTGACGGGCCAATGGCGAGATTCTTGATACATAATTGCGTGGACAATTGAAGTGTGAAACCTAGGGTTTTTATTCTCATAAGATCCGCTAAAAAGAAGCCTCAAATCTTTATTCTTAGTTGAAATTTTGAGATGGGTTTTAATGAAAAGAGGACTAGAGATTAGAGAATACCAAGATTTTGTGACGCACATCATTTTCAGCAACGTTTTTACAGGGAGCTTTAGGAATATTTCAGATAATATCTCAACTGGCAGTTGTGATTCTGAATCATGGGATAGCCTAGGAATTGATGTAGTTGCTGTGTCCATCGCCGGTGTCTATGGAAAACAGAGATTTTTGGTAGTAGGAAAGTGTTATTTGAATGTGTTGCAACCTTTGATTTGAAAGGCTGAAGATTAGGCAAAACTGCAGCCGCTGAAGTGAAGATGGCATTGAGCTAAGTGGGGGAGTCTGCTATCAACGATTTGATTGCATGGTTACGTGTTGTATTGGTTTTGGTCTGAAACATACTTGTGGATCGATTATGACTTGCAGAGGTTGAGATCGAGGAAGACTCAAGTAAAAGAATTTCTGTATATGGGTTATGTTACACCTTATGGGTATATGAAAATCATGGAATGATTGAGTTGTTATTCGTGAAAGATGTAGTGCGCGTGTTGTAGGAAATTGCTCTGTTGCTTGAATATGTGGATTACTTCTTTGGGTGTTGTTGTGCTAATAGGGCACAGGTCGTTCGACCCGTTTGGCCGGTGTAATTGAGATTTGAGTAGAGTGGATGACTCTCGAGAAGATTCTAATGGGTTCAAGATTTATATGTAGCAATTGAGAATTTTTCGGATCTGTATATGGCTAGAATATGAGATTTAAGTTGGATGGTGTTGAGGCTCGTGGCATTTCTATATCATTAGGGATTCTACATTTTAGCACCATGAAGGTAAATGAAACGGTTTTGGATTAACAGAAGGTCTCTTCAGAGTGGGTGTCTTAGTTGTGGTACTTTTGGGGTGCTTAAGAGGGAATACAATGGTTGATGGGCCTTAGGGTGGTATGGTTTTATTTTAGGATCTCGTGGGGTAAGCTTTGGTTAAGGATCGTGGTGTTATCGCAAGGAGGAGTGTCACTTTTAGTGTAATTCGGAAGGAACTCAGAGAAATAGGACAGTTTGATAGTAGGTTGGATCAGCACGGTAATAAATATGATCGGTTCTTTGGGTACTTATGACGTGGTGAGACTCTACAGGTATTTTGGTATTGATACTCTTGGGTTTGGCAACCTGCGTTGATTGGTTGAGTTGGAGAAACTTAGTTCTGATGGTTTAATTATGGGCAAATGGATTTCAAAGTGTTCTCAATGTGTGTGGGGAGCATGTTGCGTGTTGTGATTTTCTCCTGGATGATATCAAATGGAAGGTTCCTGGCCAATTGAGTATCTATTTCTGCTAGACTCATAGTTGATTATGAGATTCTCATACTTTTTACATGATGGCATGATAGATATGGTGTGTTGTGCGGGACTAAGATTTACATGTATAAGGTGGTAGTTCAGTCTTGAAGGGGAGATCACGAATTTTGGATAGCATGGCCAGTTTCAGATATTTAGATTAATGTTATAATTGCTCGATAATTCTTGAGAAGGGTGTGCATTTCAGAAGGCGCATTATGTTTTGACTTACCGATATTAATCGGTGTGGCAGTACTCCTATGGTCGGTAGACTGCTGATATTCGAATTTTTGCTATGTGACACGGAAGAATTGTGGAAGTATTCCTAGTGTGATGATCGTGCATGAAAAATGTGATAGTTATTTGAGTGCTGGAGTTGGGATCAGATATGGTGATTCGTGCGTTCTATGTATTTGGGGACCGAGAATTCTCGGGAACATATCGTTTCGTGGTTGTGGGCTGAGAGGACGTGGCTAAAGCTAGCCAGATGACGGTATGTGTCATGGTTAGGTCATTATGGACCTTCGGAGGGTTATTTATCTATTTGTGGATGACCAGAGTTTATTTGGGCCCCAATTGGTAGACCCAATGAGGATGTGTATTATGGTGAACAACCATATGCATACTCGCAGAGTATCAATCCACTTCGTCCTCCCAATCACTCGGCACTCACACTCAATAGGTATCTGCGCTCACTGGGGGTTCGTGCAGACTCCGGAGGGGCTCTTTTAGCCCAAGCGCTATAATCCGCATGTACAACTCACGTGCTGCACGTACAACTCATGTGCTATAATATTAATATCTGGATTCGTACAGACAACTCACGTGATGCACGGACAACTCACAAGCTATAGTATCAATATCTGTATCCGCACGGACAACTCACGTGGTGCACGAAAAATTCACGTGCTATAGTATCAATAACCTCACAATTAGGCCCTCGGCCTTACTCAGTCATCAATCTCTCCAGTCTCTCGGGCCCACAATGCCATGAAACTAGCCCAAAAAATAATGATATGATATGTCAATATGTAGCAATAAAGACCGAGATATGATATGAAATGAATGAACATGATTGAGTATGAAATTGTAATGTAAGCAAATAACTCAACAATAGTAATTACCTCAATGGGTCCCAATAGAATAAGTATGTAGCCTAGACATGGTTTGTAACATGGATTACAGCTGAATAACTCTAGTACGTAGAGATTTCATGTTTACAGATAAGTTCAGGTAACTACCCAGTACCACAGAAATAACAGAGTTACAATTCAGATGATGCACTCCAACACGCCCGTCATCTAATATGTGCGTCACCTCTACAACAAACACATAACAAATTCGGGGTTTCATACCCTCAGCACTAAGTTTAGAAGTGTTACTTACCTCAACCCGTAAAATTCTTTATTCCAAAATGCCTCTGCCCCGTGAATCAGCCTCCGAATGCTTCAAATCTAGTCATAATTAATTCGGTATAGTCAACATAAATTATAGAAATTAATTCCATATGAAAATACTAATTTTTCCAAACCAAAATCTGAAATTTAACTCAAAAATCGTCAGTGGGGCCCATGTCTCATAGCACAACAAAAGTTACAAAATATGAAGGTCCATTCAACCACGAGTTCAACCATACCAAATTTATCAAATTCCGACATCAACTCGACCTTCAAATCCTCAAATCTTATTTTCAAATCCCTAGGTCTAAATCTTCGAATTTCACCTCAACAACACGTAATCTAGTCGAAATACACAGTGATAATTAAATATTATTGATTAAAATTGATCACAAGTGACTTACCTAAAGTTTTCCTATGAATTCCCTCTTAAACATCTCCCCAAACCGTGCTTGAAAGGTCCAAAATGACAAAAATGTCGGAACCCCTCTATTTTTGTAATCTGTCCAGTGCTTTCGCACATGCGGACACTTAATCGCATCTGCGGAGAATCCATCGCATCTACGGTGTTTGCCAAGGCTGGCCTTCCTCCGCTTTTGCGGTCGCCTTCCTACTTCTGAGGAGTCGCTTCTGTGAGAAACAGTCTGCTTCTGCGGTCACGCGCGCATCTGCGACCACTCGTCCGTATCTTCGATCATGCAGGTGCGGAATTTTCCCTCACACCAGCAGCCACTGCTCACCTCCCCCTTGTCCGCTTCTGTGCTTCCATGTTCGCTTCTGCAAGCTTGCACCTGCGAGCAAAATTCCGTAGGTGCGATTGCATCAGAAGGGCCAAAATTTCCAGATTTTTCTTAAGTCCAAATTTGATCTGTTAACCATCCGAAACTCGCCCGAGGCCCCCAGGGACCTCAACCAAATACATCAACAAGTCCTAAAATATCATACGAACTTAGTCGAAATCTTAAATCACATCAAACAACGCTAAAACCATATATTATACCCTAATTCGGACCTAATGAAACTAAGAAATTTCAACTTTTACATTCGATGCCGAAACCTATCAAATCAATTCCGATTGATCTCAAATTTTGCACACAAGTCATACATGAAACAGACCTATCAAAATTTCAAGGACTAGATTCCGACCCCGATATCAATAAAGTCAACTCCTGGTCAAACTTCCAAACCTTCCATTTCCAACTATCGCCCTTTCAAGCCAAAATCAACTACAGACATCAAAATAAATATCCGAACAGAGACCTAAATCACCGCACGTAGCTATTGGAACCATCAAAACCCGATTCCAGAGTCGTTTGCACAAAAGGCAAACTCTAGTCGACCCTTTTTATTTAATCTTCCAACATGAATTTCCTTCATCCGTACTAATCCTAAAACATCTGAAAACCAAATCCGACAATAGACACTGGTCATAATACATTATATGAAGCTATTCAAGACTTCAAATAGTTCAAAGGAGCGTAAATACTCAAAACGATCGGTCGGGTCGTTACATTCTCCCCCACTTAAACATACGTTCGTCCTCAAACGTGCCAAGAGCTGTTTCCAAAACCTCAAAATCACTTTTCCACCTTACCGGGCACATACCCAAGGGTGATCCCACGTCACCCTATTCCATATAAGTCTGACCACACAACATAAATGAAGATCATTAATTTAACCTTAGCCCATAAACCTTGGAATTCAATTTCTAACTTTCAGAAATTCTTTTCAAGACCCGAATCTCACATCTACACACTGTATAAGTCTGAACAAATTATATCCAACCATAACCATAACCCCAAATATAATCATACAACATACTACACCACTCGGAAGCTCGCAGCACCATTCCCGATCACAGTAACTACTCCAAACCAACCAAGTACTAGTCTTAAACCCTACATTCCACAGAACCTCGTTCTAAAACCTTTGTACATTGTCGATAATGAAAGAAACATATAGGAACTCACAACCACTCACCAGATCAATAGGTCATGTAGTTTTCCCTCATTCAATATGTACCGTAGCCAATTATTTAAGCTGAATTCTAAATTATTCTTCCAACAAGCTGTAATCAAACCTGATAGTATTCATTCTATGTCCAATGACCTTATATCACCAAATACAACTATTCTAGCTATTCTGACACAGAATATTATTCAGAACCAACTCATCAAATTCCGCGAGAAGAACACTTGTGTGTGCATGTGCACAATTTTCTCAAATTAAACTGATCAGGCAATATCATAGCATGTAGAGGAATGAAATAATTAATCAGATAAATGATGATGAAATGCAAACTCCACACGCTGCAATGTGTGACCCCATCCAGACAGTGGTCGATATGAGATACCTCAGCCACCACGCTCAAAATCAATAACCACGCGCAATTCGATATCAAGTACCCAAGGTGCATAACCATAATCACAGAGAGACAAATAAAACAATACCACAATCTGGAAAGAACATAACCAATGCGCAATCAATCATTCAACACCCTAATACCCATTTTGCTCAAGTCCCGCTGTAGGGCCCAAATAGAACCGTAATATGTGTGCATACAACTAACGAATCACAACCCTTCGTGGCATAGAAGAGTAACTCATAGAACATATCAGAACACGAATAAGTTCAACTCTAACCGAATGGCACATCCCTCAACAATAGCAGTACGGAGTCAACCAATCCGGCCCGGTTGTACTTCATTGACATGCACACTTGACATACAAGCATAGAGACACATTTTCCTCATGTTGTACGGTATCACGTCATTCATGACTTCTCATACACATTGACATGTAGGCAGAGAGATGTACTTTTCCTCATGCCATTTGATAATGAAACATTTACATGTTGAAAATTTTTGGAAGGACAAATCACGATTTTACAAACGTATTCATATTTTGGTGTTTTCGGTAAAGGATTTGGGTTTTCACTGTTATAATTGAAAAGCATGTCTATTTTCTGGAATTGTGAATGAGATAAACATTATGTTTCTGAGTTATTTCCTGTACCACTTTTGTTATATTGTTATCAGCTATTGTTGGCTATTGGTGTTTGTCTTTGACCTGTGTTCCAGCTCGTCACTACTTTCAACCTAAGGTTAGGTTTGTTACTTATTGAGTACATGGGGTCGGTTGTACTCATACTACACTTCTGTACCTTGCGCTGTAGATATTGGATGTTGATGTTGTCGTGATCGACGGGAGTGGGATTTGAAGACGTACCTGCATTCCGGTTGTAGCTACCTCTTGTTCATGGTAGCTTTAGATTTATAAAAATCAGTTTATGTACATTTCGAAGAGATGATGTATTTATTTCATTCTAGCTTTCTAAATTCTAATTTTAGAAGCTCATGATTTGTACTACCAGTCCTTGGGAAGTTCTTGTATAAAAGCAGTTGTATTTTTATTTCTTTTCATAATAAATCTCATTTAAATGGCTTACCTGTCGGGTTGGCTTAGGTGCCATCACGACTAGGTGGATTTTTGGGTCGTGACACTGTATAAGTCCGAACAATCTGTATCAAGCCATAACCATAACCCCAATCACACGACATACCACACAACTCGCATATTTGCAATAATTTTCCGATCACCGTAACTACTCAAAACCAACCCGGTACTAGTATGAAACTCCATATCAAACAAAACTTCATTTCAAAACCTTCGTACACTACTGATAATGAAAGAAACACACGGAAATCTCATAACCACTTATCGGATCAACAAGTCAGGGAGCTATGCCTCATTCAACAAGTACCATATCCAATTATCTAAGCCGATTTCTACATTTATTCTTCCAAACACATCGTAATTAAACTTGCTAGAACCCATTCTAGGTCTAATGACCTTATCTCATCAAACACAACCACTTTATTGACATGCAACCCAACACAACCCAATATTTACAACCAACCCTCAAATTTCGTGAAAGAATAACCGTAGGTGCATGTGTCAATTCCTCAATTACCCTGCTCAAATAATATCATAACATGTAGAGGAAAGGAAAAAAAAATTAAATCAGATAAATGATCAAGGAAATATAGTTTCCACACACTGCATGGACAACTCACGTGCGATACAGACAACTCACGTGTCAATGATATCAATATATGGATCCGCACAGACAACTCACGTGCGACGCAGGTGACTCACGTGTCAATGATATCAATATATAGATCCGCATGGACAACTCACATGCTACACGGACAACTCACGTGCTAATAATATAAATGTCTCGATCCGCATGTACAACTCATGTGCTAATAATATAAATATCTGGATTCGCATGGATAACTCACGTGCTGCATGGACAACTCACGTGTTAATAATATAAATGTCTGGATCTGCACGAACAATTCACGTGCTAATAATATAAATGTCTCGATCCGCATGTACAACTCATGTGCTAATAATATAAATATCTGGATTCGCATGGATAACTCACGTGCTGCATGGACAACTCACGTGTTAATAATATAAATGTCTGGATCTGCACGAACAATTCACGTGCTAATAATATAAATGTCTCGATCCGCATGTACAACTCATGTGCTAATAATATAAATATCTGGATTCGCATGGATAACTCACGTGCTGCATGGACAACTCACGTGTTAATAATATAAATGTCTGGATCTGCACGAACAATTCACGTGCTAATAATATAAATGTCTCGATCCGCATGTACAACTCATGTGCTAATAATATAAATATCTGGATTCGCATGGATAACTCACGTGCTGCATGGACAACTCACGTGTTAATAATATAAATGTCTGGATCTGCACGAACAATTCACGTGCTAATAATATAAATCGTCTGGCATGGTCACATGCTTCCAGTCCAAGCATATCATATAGGAGCAATTAAACAAGTACACATCTATATGATAATGAAGTAAGATTCTCACACTCATGGACTAGTATAAATAACATGCCATAGTGTAAGCATGTGCAAAGTGTGCTATCATAGCTCAAATCGGCAAGTTAACGTAGAAATAGTAACTACCAAGTTTATTCAGGGAATTAGCCTCTTTGTAACCTCAAGTATAGCCGAGATAGTTCTCAACAAAGGTACAAATACTAGAAACATTATAACTTTATGCTTAACAATCAACTCTAGGCATTTCATAGTAAGCATTCTTCAGAGTATGAATATTTGCCTCGATGCTCGCACATGGGTTCAAATATATGCGTACTCATAGCGTGTATCTATCATAAATAATTAACGCAACTAGTGACTCTACTGAGTTTAATTAAAATACTCACCTCAAACCGGCTGCAACCCTGAAACAATATGCTTCTAAGAACTCTAGTCTCCAAATTCATAGAACACATAGGTCACCGTAACTGGTCCCAACTCCAGCACTCGAATGACTAACACATCTTTCATGCACGATAATCTCACAAGTAATACTTCTATAATTATCCCGTGCCACCTAGCAAAAATTTGAATATCAGCAGTCGACCAACCAGATGAATACCGCAATACCAATGAAACATCTATAAGTCGAACACAATGTGCACCTTCTCATGCGATACCAAGTAGTAATAGTATTCATCTAGTCATTTGGAACCGCCCACGTTGTCTAAGAATTCATGGCCATCCCTTCAAAACTAAACTGTCACCTTATACATGTAAATCTCAATCTCACTCCACGCGCTCCCTCTATTAGGCCATTACATGAAAATACGAGAACCTCATTAACACTATGAATCACCAATAGAATACATACCCAGTTAGTTAGAAACCTTCCATTTACTCTCATCCTGGTGGAAATTACAATACATAACATATTCCTCACGTCGGTAGAAAATATCCATCTCAAACAGTGGTAGAAACCATCGAGAACTCTTCGAAACCCATTTGTACATAACCAAGGTATTAGAATTGAATTCTTCTAACTCGACCAAGCCATGCAGGTCACCAAACCCAAGAATATTTTTACCAAAACATCTGTAGAGCCTCACCACATCATAATTACCCACCATAAATACCACAACCGAGATGCCCACTCTGAAAAGACCTTATATGAACTTAAAATTGTTCTTTTACCTTTATTACATTGGAATGTAGAATCCATAGTCATACAGAATTACCGCAAGTCCCGGGACCATCAAATGCAAATCTCAGATTCTATCCATACACAAGTCCGAAAAAATTCTCAATTGCTATATATAAATCTCGAACCCATTAGAACCTCCTCGAGAGTCACCCAGTTTGCTCAAATCTAAATTGCACCACCAAAACAGGCCGAAACACACATGCTTCATTAGCTTAACAACACTCAAAGAGGTAACCCTGCCTTAACACCATCGATCAAATTCATACTCTGTGCGCATTACATCCTTCACAAATAACAACTCACTCATCCGTATAATTTTCATATACTCATAAAAGTGCAATATAACCCGTATCCAGGAATTTCCTTACTCGAGTCATCTTCGATCTCAACCTCTGCAAGTCATAACTAACCCACAAGTATGCCTTAAACAGAAACTAAAATTTAACATATAACCATGAAATTGAATTGTTAATAGTAGGCTCCCCCACTTGGCTCAAGGCCATAAATTAAAATACTCGATAACTCACAATACCCATACTCTATTACTGCCATAATACCGTAGTTAGTATAATAAAAATTCTTCTCAAGCTCATGCAACACCAACCATAAAATACCTCAATCATCCGCTAAGCTCGCATTCATTCTCTTGAAAGGCAAGTCAACTTTCTCAACCATATTCAAATTCAAATCTCAACATATACACCGCGATGGTAGAAAAGAACCTCTCCACTCAACATTATAAGGAACACACTTACGTAGATTACTCCGCATGAGATAACCCACCTGCTTAGCCTCAAATTGGCATCTTGTTATACCCTTTCATAGCCACAATTACTACGCAATCACTTTATCTTTTTGAGTTTGAACTCATCAACACGACATGAAAATCCACTCCGCTCCACAATTACACCGCATGACAGATCCTTCAACACACTCACAACTCGAGACCGCACGTCACATCAAAACGGAAATCAAGCACCCAATGGCCCTTTTTATATCTCAAGGAAACACTTCTCGTCACATTCAAATCATCTTAACACATCCCACAGTCACATTATACTTATCATATAGCCATTCAACTGCTCATCGAGCCACAAATTCCACTCATAGGGACACTACCGGACATATGAGTCCAAATGTACAAGTTCACACAACTGAAGCTACCGAGACTAAGCTATGGTCTAAACCTAGGCTCAAGTCCTCCAGACTGACCCATCGCCAAAACACATAAAACACATCCCGTACCTCGTTCATAGAATCACAAGCTCTCGATGCACAGCTAATACCGAGCGTTCACATACGCGTACGGGTGAGTGGAATGAATTCAAAGAGGTATGCTTCAAGCCGAATCAATGTCGCACGATATGGAAAGAAAGATTGGAAGTTTATCCTAAAATGCCACGTAGCCTCTCGAAGATAAGTATAGACGTCATCATACCGATCCGCAAGACTCTACTAGACACTTTCTTATGACTTATAGAACCTACAAACCTAGAGCTCTGGTAGCAACTTGTCATGACCCAAAATCCAACTAGTCGTGATGGCACCTAACCTCACCTGCTAGGTAAGCCAGATAACAACAATCTGATTCAACTTATATGCAACTAACTCTAATACACTCTCCAAGGACTGGTAGTACAAATCACGTGCTTCTAAGATTAAAATTTATAAAGCTGGTGTGAAATAAAAATATGTCATTTGTTTGAAATATAGATGAACAAATTTAAAAATTCTAAAGCTAGCTAGAACAAGATGCAGTTGTGACTGGATCGCAGGTACATCTTCAATGCTAGCTCCCACCATGTACATCAGCATCAACATCCAAAATATGAGTATGAGTACAACCGATCCCATATACTCAATAAGTAACAAACCTAACCTTAACTTGAAAGTAGTGCGAGCTTGTACCAAGGTTAGAGTCCATACCAATAACAAATAACATCTCATAACAATACAATTTAAAGTAACACAAGTAATAACTCAATAATAAAATGCTCAACTCGTATACAATTCCGGAAAATAAACATTTTCTTTTCAAGTATAACACTAAAACTAAAATATTTTGTCGAAAATATGAGTAAGTCTGAAATCTGTGATGTTTTCAAAAACTTTAATGATAGATAAGAAATTTTATTATCAGATGGCATGAGGAAAAATACTTCTCTATGCCTACATATCAAGTATGCATGTCTAATACAATGCAACATAGTGATGAACTCGTGTACTCACACTCGCAGAGTAATCAATCTCATTGTCTCGCATTTTCACTCATCACGCTCAATATTTAGCACACTCAATCACTTGGCACTGTACATGGCAGATCCAACCCAAATATAAATGACAACTCGCGCACAGTCACTCAGTACTGCATATGGCCAATCCAGCTGTAACGACCCAGCCGTTCATTTTGAGTATTATAATCTCGTTCCCCCATTTACTGCTCAATTTATAGTTTATAGTTGTTTTATGACTTACCGGGTTAGTTGGTTCGGGTCCAGAAGGATTTCAAAGTGAAATGAGATACTTAGTCTCTTAATTGAAAACATAAGTTGGAAAAGTTGGCCGGATATTGACTTATGTGTAAACGACCTTGGAATTTAATTCTGATGATTCCAATAGCTCCGTATGGTGATTTTGGACGTAGGAGCGTGTTCGAAAAATTATTTGGAGGTCCATAGTGGAATTAGACTTGAAATGGCGAAAGTCGAATTTTTGAGAATTTTGACTGGGGGGTTGACTTTTTGATATCGGGGTCGAAATCTGATTCTAAAATTTTTTATAGGTCCGTTATGTTATTTATGACTTGTGTGCAAAATTTGAGGTCAATCGGACTTGATTTGATAGGTTCCGGTGTCGTTTTTGGAAACTTGAAATTTCAAAGTTCATTAAGTTAGAATTGGGGCATGATTCGTGGTTTTAGCGTTATGTGATTTGATTTGAGGCTTTGAGTAAGTTTGTATGATGTTGTAGGACTTGTTGGTGTATTTGGTTGAGGTCCTGAGGGACTCGAGTGAGTTTCGGACGATTAATAAATCATTTTTGACCTTTGGGAGATAGCTGATAGCTGTTGGTATTTTTCTTCTGGTTTCCTTATACGCGATCGCATAAGTTCATCCGCGATAGCGTAAGCTAATTTAGGTCAGAGGTGATTTTGTTCTATGCTATCGTGTGAGATGATTTGCAATCGCGTAGGCTTGTTTGAGGCAGTGATGATTTTGTTCTCCGCGATCGCGTGAAAAGGGCCGCGATCGCGTAGCTCTGGGATTTTGTGATTCGCGAACGCGTGGCTAAGGCCATGTTTGCATAGAGGAAATGGAGCAGAAGTGGAGGTCATGCATTTGTGCTTCGCGATCGCGTAGACTAGTCCGCGATCGCGTAGGCCTGTGAGAGTAAGCTTCGCAATCGCGTGAAAAAGTTCGCGGTAGCGTAGGGTTAAATCTGGACAGTAAAAATTTGTGCTTCGCGATCGCGTGTCGTTGTTTGTGATCGCGTAGAGAAAATGACTAGGCAGAGAGTTTAAGTTCTGAAAATGGAACTTCCTTCTATTTTCCATGGTTGTTTTTAACATTTAATTGGTGAATTTAGTTGGAAAATTGTGAAAACCCTCTTGGTTTAATTTGAAGATTTGAGGGTCGAGTTGATGTCGGATTTGAGTAAAATTTATATGGTTGGACTTGTGGTTGAATGGGCATTCATATTTTGTAACATTTGTGGGATTTTGAGATATGGGCTCCACGGGCGAATTTTGAGCTAAATTTCGAATTTTGTTGGAAAATTAGTATTTTCTTATGAAATAATTCCAATAAATTTTATTGACTGAATCGAATTATTTGTGGCTAGATTCGAGGTGTTTGGAGGCCAATTCACGAGGAAAAGGCATTGCAGAATAAAGAATTACACGGCTTGAGGTAAGTAATAGTTCTAAATTTAGTCTTGAGGGTATGAAACCCTGGAATATATATTATGTGATTGGCTCTGAGGTGACGCACATGCAAGGAGACGGGCGTGTGGGCGTGCACCGTAGGAATTATGACTTGGTCAATTCTATTAAAATATGTAGTTAAAAAATCTGTTGATATTCGTATATTTTTCTCCGTAATAGAGAAATTGATCTATGAATCATGTTTAAATCATATGTTTACACTGTTGGGACACACAAAGGTCGTGTACTTGTGAAATTATTTGCTAAATTACTGTTTTGCACTCAGTCATAGTTCTATTTGCACATTTTTACCTCAGTCTCTGTTATTCATTATTGATGCGTCGTATCATTGTTGTTGGGCTACTTATCATGATTTCTGAGAGCCCGAGAGACTGGTGAGGTTGATGACTAAGTGACACCTCAGCATATTTTATTGATTTATTCCATGATTGGCTTGATATAGTGCTTGGGCTGGAGGAGCCCCTCCGGAGTCTGTACATACCCCCAGTGAGCGCAGGTACCTACCGAGTGCAAGTGCCAAGTGCCGAGTGATGAGCGACTGTGAGGAAAGAGTGACTGTGAGGAAAGAGTGACTGTGAGGTTGGAATGAATTGGAGGACTGAGTGACTGTTACTCTTAGAGGATGCATTGATATCATTATTTGCTGCATTTCAGCTGTCATATATCACTATTTATTTGAAATTTCAGAAAAATATTATTTTCTGTTTCGGTTAAACTTGATATGAAATTTCAGTAAAATCATAAATGTTGAACTTGAGAGCATGCCTACCCTTTTATATTGGAAAGTACTGTATTTGGACTTAGCTGAGAAGCTGTAACAACCCGGCCGGTCATTTCGAGACTTATAGCCCCGTTTTCCCCATTTCTGTTTCCTTTTGTGCTTCTCAGCTATATTATGATATATCGGGTTAGTTAGTTTGGGTCCGGATTAGTTTCATAGTGAATTGAGATACTTCGTCTCTTATTTAGAACCTGAAGTTGGAAAAGTCAACAGGATGTTGACTGATGTGTAAACGGTCTCAGGTTTGAATTCTGATGGTTCCATTAGCTTTATTAGGTGATTTTGGACTTGGGAGCACATCCGGAATGTGAATTGTAGGTCCGTAGTGGAATTAGGCTTGAATTGGTGAAAGTTGGAAAATTGGATATTTCGGTCGGCAGTGGAAAATTTGATATCGGGGTCAGAATGGATTTTCAGAAGTTAGAGTAGGTTCGTGGTGACATTTGTGATGTGTGTATAGAATTTGAGGTAATTCGGACGTGGTTTGGTAGGTTTCGACATCGTTTATGGAATTTGGAAGTTTAAAAGTTCTTAGGCTTGAATCCGAGGGTAATTTGATATTTCGATGTTGTTTTGAATGATTCGAAGGCTTGACTAAGTTTGTATGTTGATATATGACTTGTTGGTATGTTTGGTTGAGGTCCTGAGGGGCTCGGGGTGATTCCAGATGGCTAATGGGAGGTTTGGAATTTGAAAATGCAGCTGAACTGCTGATGCTAGTGTTTTTCCGCACATGCGGAGGGGGAGCCGCAGGTGCGCTTGGGGAGCTGCAGATGCAAAGTTAGAGGACCCGGGCTAGAACCGCAGGTGCATAAGAGTGGTCGAATCTGCGAGCCCGTAGATGCGAGGCTGACTCGCAAATGCGGAAGTGAGAAGATTGGCCTTTTTCGCGAAAGCGGAGAGAGATGCGCAGGTGCGCAACTGCAGGTGCGAGAGGTTGGCCGCAGATGCGGAATGTGGAGTATTAAGTGAGTTTCGCACCTACGATGGGAATTCCGTAGGTGCGGTATCGCAGAAGCGGGCAAGTGGACCGCAGGTGCAGTTTCCCTGGGCAGAAGGTATAAAAAGGGTACTTCGTGATTTTTGCTCATTTCCACCATTTTCAAGTCGGACCTTGGAGCTTTTGGAGCGATATTTGAAGGGGATTCAACGATATTCACTGATGTAAGTTGCTTGAGCTCTATTATCATTAGCTATGGTGTTTTCCCATTATTTTCCCACCTAATTAGTTGGATATTTGAAGTGAAATAAGGGGTTAGGGCTTAAGATTTTGGAGAGAGTGATTTGGCAATTTGAGGATTTAAATGAGTTCGGATTTTGATGAATTTAGTATGCATACACTCGGTAGTGAATGGACTTTCGGGTTTTGTGACTTTTGTCGGATTTCAAGACATGGGTCCGGGGGCTGGGTTTGAGTGAAATTCGGGATTTGGCCTATAATTTGGTATTTTCCATGTGGGATTCATTCCTTTAGCTCATATTGATCGTATTGTATTACGTGTGGCTAGATTCGGGTAATTTTGAGGCCGGTTCGAGAGGAAAGAGCATTCCGGAGTAGGAGTACTACGCTATTAACGTAAGTAACCGTTTTAAATCTGGTCTTGAGGGTATGAAACTCGGAGTTTGGTATAATGTGACTGTTTGGAGGTGTCACCCATTCTAGGTGACAGAAGTGTGGATGTACGCCATGAGGGATTGAGACTTGGTCCGTTCCGGGAGACTGTGAAGTCTAATTGCCTTTATTTGTATTTATATGCATTCCTGTCTACTAGAACTTGACTGCCTTTCATGTTAGAAATCATGTTTAGGCTATATTCCTGCTCATGGTAGTTATATTCAGTCATAGTGATTTTTGTACATGTTTACCTCAGTCTCTGCTATTTTCCCTGATGATATACCATAACACTTTGATTTGGGCTGTTTTCCATTTCTTTATTGAGAGCTGTGAGACTATAGAGGTTCATGATTGAGTGAGGCCGAGGGCTTGTTTGTGAGGTGTTGTACCTTAGCATGTGAGTTGTCTGTGTGAATTCTGATATGATATGGTGGCACGTGAGTTGTCCGCGCGGGCCTTGATATGATATTATAGCACGTGAGTTGTCCGTGCAAATTATAGCGCTTGGGCTGTAGGAGCCCCTCGTGAGTCTGAACACCCCCAGTGAGCGCATGTACCTATTGAGCGTGTGCATTGAGGGTTGAGAGTTGAGTGTCGAGTTATTGAGGGTTTGAGTGACAGTGTATGTGAGGTTTCATCTATTTCACTTTGTTGCTGCATTTAGCTGATAATTGTCTGGCTGGAATTGGTAATTATGCAACTGATCTTTTGCTCATGTTTACTCTTAACTGTGAAAATTATCAACTGAATTGTTCTGTATAGATGGTCACTACTTCTCAATTCCA
>AWOL01S0083413.1:29165-42113 GCA_000715115.1 Nicotiana otophora | reverse complement strand
GGGAGACTATGAAGTCTAATAGCCTTTATTTGTGTTTATATGCATTCCTGTCTACTAGAACTTGACTGCCTTTCATGTTAGAAATCATGTTTAGGCTATATTCCTGCTCATGGTAGTTATATTCAGTCATAGTGATTTTTGTACATGTTTACCTCAGTCTCTGCTATTTTCCCTGATGATATACCATAACACTTTGATTTGGGCTGTTTTCCATTTCTTTATTGAGAGCTGTGAGACTATAGAGGTTCATGATTGAGTGAGGCCGAGGGCTTGTTTGTGAGGTGTTGTACCTTAGCATGTGAGTTGTCTGTGTGAATTCTGATATGATATGGTGGCACGTGAGTTGTCCGCGCGGGCCTTGATATGATATTATAGCACGTGAGTTGTCCGTGCAAATTATAGCGCTTGGGCTGTAGGAGCCCCTCGTGAGTCTGAACACCCCCAGTGAGCGCATGTACCTATTGAGCGTGTGCATTGAGGGTTGAGAGTTGAGTGTCGAGTTATTGAGGGTTTGAGTGACAGTGTATGTGAGGTTTCATCTATTTCACTTTGTTGCTGCATTTAGCTGATAATTGTCTGGCTGGAATTGGTAATTATGCAACTGATCTTTTGCTCATGTTTACTCTTAACTGTGAAAATTATCAACTGAATTGTTCTGTATAGATGGTCACTACTTCTCAATTCCATATTCATTTCTGGTACTTGCTGAGTTGGTTGTACTCATACTATACCCTGCACTACATGTACAGATCCAAGTGTGTCTGAGCACGGAGATTGTTGAGTCCAGGCCTGTTTGAGTTTTGGAGACTGCAAGGTAGCTGCTAGCGTCCGCAGGACCTTGTTACTCTTTCCATATTTCTTTTCGTTTTGTACTGATATTTATACATTGGCTGTAATAGCTTTAAATACTTAGACGCTCATGACTTGGTGACACCCCGATATTTGGGGCTCATTTTCCGCACTTTGTTCCAAATTTGAGTTTAACTTTGATTTTATGAACAATTTCTGATATGGAAAGCTTTACTTTACTTTTATATTTAGCTTGGAAGTATTTTTGGGAAGGTCGGCTTGCCTAGTACCACTGATAGGCACCATCACGACACATTAGGTTTTGGGGTCGTGATAGAAGCTGGTCACTACTTTCAGTTCTTTATTTATTATTGTTACTTACTGAGTTGGTTGTACTCATACTATACCCTGCACTTCGTGTGCTGATCCAGGTAATTCCGGATATATTGGGTGTTGATTATTTCACATAGTTAATTTTTCGGAGATTCAGAGGTAGCTGCCATGTTTCGCACACCTTGTCTCTCCTTCCCTATCCTTTTATTTATTGTATTTGGTCTCAGCTTATTATAGACCAGGTTTTAGGAGTGTCTTTATTTTCAATGTTTGTGGGATTTACTCTTAAACTTAATTATTATGTTTTTAGTATTTAAAATAAATTGTGGGTTATTGGGGTTGTTGGCTTGCTTCGTATTAAGATAGGCGTCATCACGATAGGTTAGAATTTTGGGTCATAACACCAGCCCAAGTAAGACCCATCCCAAATATATATACATAATAACTGACATTCAGTCACTCAGTACTGTACAAGGCCAATCCAGCCCAGGGAACGCCATCCCAAATATAAATGTATAGGGCAACTCCATGCCCAGGAGACTCCATCCCAAATATAAATGTATATGGCAACTCCATGCCCAGGGAACTCTATCCCAAATATAATGTATAGGGCAACTCCAAGCCCAGGGAACTCCATCCCAAAAGTGAATATATATGGCAACTCCATGCCCAGGGAACTTCATCCCAAATATAATATCCACTGCGCTCACTGTGTGGGGTGCAGACTCCGGAGGGGCTCCTTTAGCCCAAGCGCTATAATAATCCAATCTAGCCTGCTGCGGCGTGCAACCTGATCCCATAAATATCCTCACAATCAGGTCCTCGGCCTCACTAGTCACCAATCTCTCCAGTCTCTCGGGCTCACAATGTCATAAAAATCAGCCTAATAATGATGATATGGTTTATCAATAAATAGCAACAGAGACTGAGATATGATATGAAATGAATGAATATGATTGAGTATGTAATTTCAATGTAAGCAAATAACTCAACAATAAAAATGACCTTAGTAGGTCCCAATAATACTAGCAAAAAACCTAAGCATGATTTCTAACATGAGTCACAACTGAGTTTCTCTAACACATGGAAAGGTACATGGAAAATAACAAGTTACTTGACTACATAGTTCTATCGAATCGACTGAATCACAATTTCTACGGTGCACGCCCGTCACTTAGCATGTGCGTCACCTCCAAACAAATCACATAACACATATATTCAGAGTTTATACCCTCATCTCCAAGTTTAGAAATATTACTTACCTCGAACAAGCCGAATGTCGAGCAAGCTAAACAATACTCCTAAAATTCCATTCCTCGCGTATCAACCTCCGAACGCCTTCCTATCTCCTCAATTCCAAGCCAATCGATCTGAAACTACTAAAACAATGTGTAAATTAATCAAAATATACTCCAATACTTACAATTTAACAATTTATAAAAAATTTCAACTCCGTTCGCAAAGTCAACCAAAAGTCAACTGTAGGGCCCACATCTCGGAATCCGACAAAAATTATAAAATTCGAACCCCCATTCAACCACAAGTCCAACCATATCAAAATTACTCAAATTCGACCAAAACTCGGCCTTCAAATCCTCAATTAAAGTCTATGGTGTTTTCTACCATTTTCAACCCAAAACACTAATTTGTTGATAAAAACAACAATAGATTCGTGTAATTGAACCAAAATCGAGTTAGAATAACTTATCCCAATTCATATGGTAAAAATTGCCTCAAACATCGCTTCAATCCGAGCTCCATAGCTCCAAATGTGTTAAAAATGGCCGAAACCCAAGTTTTAGAATCTGTCCAGGCAAGTCGCATTTGACACCTGCGATTTGCCTCTGCCCCAGAAAAATAACAATTTGTTCCGACACGAAAATGGGCATAACTCTCTCATACGATGTCCGAATTGGACGATTCTTTTTTTTTTCGACGGATCTGTAATTTTAGTACAGATCTAATGCTTCAATCAAGACTGAATTTGGAGCTTATTTGCTTAATATGGTACCATTTATGCTTGAAAAAATGACGTCGAAACATTCTAGAAATATCTAAATTAAATATCGGGCATACGCCCAAGTCCAAAATCACCATCTTGATCTAACGGAATTATCAAAACTCTGATCCGAGGTCGAATACTAAAAAGTCAAATTGGGTCAACTCTTTCAACTTAAGGCTTCCAACATGGAATTCATTCTTCCGAACATGTTCCGAAATACCTGAAAATAAAACCGACGATTCATACACGTCATAATATATCATATGAAGCTATTCAAGACTTCAAATAATTGAACAGGCCATAAATGCTCAAAACAACCGATCAGGTCGTTACACAGACCTAGAGAAAATATAAATAGACAAAGCAATACCTTGAAGTATTGCAAAAGGATTAATGCAAATTCATACCTTCTCCCATAAAAGGGTTTCGTGAATAACGATTAGCTAACCAGTAGCATATACCTTTTGGTTTCTTTGCAAGCTGAATCGGAAAGAAAATTAGCTCAACTCGTTTAGGAAAAAGATTGGTTTTCACTTAATCGGATAATCTCAATTGGTTAGAGATTTGTGCTGATAACGTGTTATGAAATAATATAAAACAAAATAAAATAAGAGAAATTTAGAGAGAGATAATTAATAAACTTTTCTTTCATCTTACAAATGGCAAGAGAACCTCTTATTTATAGGAAGAAATAAACTTGGTCCCAAAGTAATAGCTTGATTTTAGCTAGATAGTCTCATAGTAACTAGGATAGTTTCTATAATTACATTGGCCTCTAAGTATTTAGCTTGCACTCCAAGTAACTCTATAATGAATGGGTATACATAATTAATGATATTTATAACACATATTCAATTGTTCTTTTACGAGAGATTGACTTCTTTCTTCATAGTAATAAGAGTAATATATACTTGCACACGGAGGTAGAATTTAGAACTAATTAAATTTGATAAATTTAACTTTTAAAGTTTTGCGGCTAAGCCATTGAACTTATGAAATTATGAGTTCAAAATTTAATATTTATTAATATTTTAATAAATTTTCAAATGTATATTCATATATATATATATATATATATATATATATACACACACACACTCTCTCTCTCTCCAATTGAAAATGATGTGTTTCATTGAACACATCAAATGAAGGGTGAAGCTACAGTTCCGTTTACGAGTTCGACAGAGTTCATTATTTATCATGTATTTGTGCTCAAACAAATTCACTTAATATGTATAAATAATTTATTTAGAACCTATATTAACCTATCCTTTCTATAATTTAGGATGGATACACTCAAAATCCTACCTCTGAAAGCATGAAGCATCCACCTCTAATGCATTGAAGTATATGAGGAAGAGCAATGTCGTATTTTTCATTGTAAAGTCGTGTTAATATGTTTAGGCAGGGGCGTATCCTGCCTTATGGTAGCAGGTTCATTTGAACCCAATATTTTACGAGAAGCATAATTTATGTGTAAAAATTATTAAGATTGCAACAAATAGTAGATATGAACCCATAATTTTAAAATATAATGAGTTCAATGTAAAAAAACAAATTTAGAGATTGAACCCATAGAGTTTAAATTCTAGATTCGCCCTTTGTGTTTAGGTGTCTAGAAGAATTAAGTAAATTCGGTGTAACCCTTAGGGAAACAAACTTTTCTTTTAGTACCTAATAAACAATTTTTCCGCAACAATATTGTAAATTTTGTAAGCTAAAAATTTACTCCGTAGTAAGTGATTAGTTATATCACAAAATACTAAAGTGCGTATAGCTATAATTATGTTTAATAGTTCTAGAGATGGACACACAATATACCGTTTCTTCCGACATTCATATCTTCTTTTTTTATTGTATTTTTTTTAATTTCTTGTAAAAGATAAAATAATCATCATAAGGTATGCTGTTAATCAACTACTAAATCTTTCTTTAAAATGATAAAGCTATACTAATTATCTGCCTTAGCAGCTTCAGTAGCATGATTCATTCTATCATTTTATAATAACTAGTTTCTATGTACGTGCATTGCACATAGATTTTCTATCTATTACTAAAATAAAAGAGAATTGTTATAAAACAATTGGTGAAAAAAATACAACAATCTTATAAATGTTAAGTATTAATGTTTATACATTAAAATAAGACCTGAACTGAAAACGATTGAATGAACTTGGAAAGATAACCAACTTATGTTAGCTAGATAGTATATCTATTTATATATAGTCTAAAAAACTGCAATATGGTAGTATCTTCCCTTCTAAACTTTTGGCTGGCCTTTCATAACAAAATCTCCCGTTGACAACATTTATATTCAGGGGCGGAGCTACAGTAGTGGGTGCGGATTCGGGCGAACCCAGTGACTTTTTTCGGAACCCTTTATTTGTATTGAAGTATTTACTAAATCTATATAAATATATACTGCCGAACCCAGTAACAAAAGGGGTCTTGGTTCAACGGTAAGGGTTGTGGGTTCGCTGAAAAAGATGGGGGGACGATTCCCCCTGGAAGTAATATTTTATTTTAAAATTTAGAACCTACACACTTAAATCCCTAGCTCCGCCTCTATTTATATCTCTCGAGAAAGTGCAATATATAATATTACATGTGAAAAAATTTATTGCGGCAAATACAATTAAAGATTGGGGATTTTTTGGCCATGTAATTTATTTATCATCGTTACAAAATAAGAGCATATAGAAAATTGAGATAAACACATGATTGGTAGCACATTAGCCCATCATAAGTTTGGCATATTGTACGAAGTTGCTGTTAAAATATCTACGTACTATTGTATAAAAGCCATTTGAGGGAAATAAATTTTCCGATAGCTGATGGTTGCATTTTTTTAAAATTAACTTTTTATGTAAACAAAGATCATTTTTAGGCTGTCTACTACCTGACACTGTGACACATATAACATATAATTAAAGCGACAAGGAACCAATGTGTTGAAAGACCGTTCAGTGTTAAAATATTTGAGTAATCTTTCTGGCAGTAGTTTTTGGCACAATCTTATGTGGAGTCAAAACTAACAAAATTTTTGCTTTCACCAAGAATTTGACAATTAATGTCTCATTTGGTTGACCAGCATAGCTCTTTGTGTTATGT
The DNA here is from genome assembly GCA_000715115.1 of Nicotiana otophora. Classification (NCBI taxonomy): domain Eukaryota; kingdom Viridiplantae; phylum Streptophyta; class Magnoliopsida; order Solanales; family Solanaceae; genus Nicotiana; species Nicotiana otophora. The sequence goes on along the minus strand of AWOL01S0083413.1, from coordinate 35,878 downwards.
ATTCACGATTTGCATTTTTACTTGGTGATGAAAATACTTACCTTATTAGCAATCTTCAATACTGCTATCAACATTAGCCTGAATGACCAAATTAACCATCTCTTATTGTATGCTCTTTCCGTTCCTAACACGAATCAAGAAATCTCCAAATGTTGGATGTCACGTCCCAAAATCTTAACCAGTCGTGATGGCGCCTATCGTAATACTAGGCAAGCCGACATTTACGAAATAACTCCAATACTTTTAACAGAAAATGGATTTAAGCAGTTTAAACAATAAAAGATTTCATAAACGGGATAGAAACCCAAAATACAACGCAGAAATTTTCAATATTGGGGTGTCACTGAGTACATGAGCATCTATACATCACAAGTCCGAAAAATACTATTTATGATAATCTGAAACTAAATATAATAAGTGGAAAGATAGGGAAGGAGAAACAAGGTCTGCAATACGCCAAGCAGCTACCTCGTTGTCTCCGAGAATCCGAACTCCACAACTCAGCAACCGTCATGACCGGATGCACCTGGATCTATACACAAGGTGCAGGGTGTAGCGTGAGTACAACCAACTCAGTAAGTAACAAGACTAAATAAAGAACTGAAAGTAGTGACGAGGTTCACAGTTATAGTTCAATTACAGTGATTTCAACATAGGAAAGTAGGCATGCTCTCGAGTTCGATAAATTAGGTCAAACAGTTATTCCATGACAAGTTTAAGTGAAACAGAGTGTAACATCTTTCGAAAATTTCAAGACAGTGATACATGGCATCTAAGTACAACAATAATGAAGTCAAATGCATCCTCTCAGGCCACAGTCACTCAGCCATCCCATTCACTCAGCACTCGGCACTCGCACTCAATAGGTACCTGCGCTCACTAGGGGTATGTGCAGACTCTGGAGGGGCTCCTTCTGCCCAAGCGCTATAATCCGCACGGACAACTCACGTGCTATAGTATAATATCTAGATCCGCAAGGACAACTCACGTGTTGTACGGACAACTCACGTGTTATACGGACAACTCACGTATTGTATGGACAACTCACGTGCTACAATATAATATCTGGATCCGCACGGACAACTCACGTGCTGTAGTATTACTATCTCACAACCAGGCCCTCAGCCTCACTCAGTCATAAATTTCTCTAGTTTCTCAGTATTCATGAAAGTCAGCCCCAACATAAATGATATAATGTATCAGCAAGGAACAATAGAGATTGTGATAAAATAAACAAGTAAATCTGTGATCGAGTACAAAACAACAATATAGCAGATAATTCAACATGTACACGACATATGTGGGTCCCTACAGTGCCAACACATAGTCTAAACATGATTAATTTCTAACATTATTTGTGGTTCAATTTCTCTACTACACGAAGAATGTGCAGATAATAACAGATTATTCAACTGCACGGTTCCACAGAATTTAACCAAGTCACTATTCCTACGGTCCACGCCCACACACCCGTCACCTACCATGTGTATCACCTCAAAACTAAATACATGACATGTAATGCGAGGTTTCGTATCCTCAGAACCAATTTTAGAACTGTTACTTAGCTCAATCCGAGCAAATCTCTACTCCAACACACCTTTGCCTCGCGAAACGGCTTCTGAGTGCCTTGAATCTAGCCATAAACAATATGATATAATCAATACGGGCTACAGATATCAACTCCATATGAAAATGCTAAGCTATTAACCAAAATAAAAAATTGGCTCAAAAGTCAGCCACCGGGCCCAAGTCTAGAAATTCGATAAAAGTCATAAAACCTGAAAGCCCACTCAACTACGAGTCTAACCATATCAAATTATCAAAATCCTATACCAAATTGTCACTCAAATCTCCAAATCCCTAGCCTCAAACTCTCAATTTACACCTTAAATACATACAAACTAGGTAAAAAAATCAATGGAGAAGCAAGATTATGGATAATGAGCACAAGGGACTTACCTCAAGAATCCCCTCGAAAACCCTCTCAAAAATCGCCTAAACCGTGCTTGAAATGTTTGAAATGACGCCAAAATCGCGAACCCTTGTATTTAACATTTTGTCTAGCCTTTCCACTTCTACGGACACTTAACCGCATCTGCAGTGTCATAGAAGTGACCAAAATTCCGCTTCTGCAGTGAACCACTGTAGCTTGGCCTCCGCTTTTGTGGTCCTCGCCTCGCATCTGCGCAACCGCAGGTGCGGAATTCCCCGTCGCACCTGTGAGCCCTCCGCTTCTACACCCTTAACGCCGTATCTGCGACCACGCATGTGCGGAAATAACCTCGCACCTGTGACCTCTGCTCACTTCCTCCTTGGCCTCTTCTGCGGCTCCTTTCTCGCACCTGCGAGAACGCACTTGCGATCCCCACTCTGCAGGTGTGATTACACAAGAAGCTGGTGAGCTTTAGCATTCCATCAAACTTCAAATCGTTCCGATAACCATCCGAAATCAACCCGAGGCCCCCAGGACCTCAACCAATCAAGTCCCAAATATCATACGAACTTAATCGAGCCCTCAAATCACATCAAACAACTTAAAAAAAACCCGAATCGCACCCCGATTCAAACCTATTGAAACTAAAGAAATTTTACTTCTACAAATGACGCCGAAACCTATCAAAACACGTCCGACTGATCCCAAATTTGCACACAAGTCACATTTGATATTATGGACCTACTCCAACTTTCGGAATCGGAATCCGACCCCGATATCACAAAGTTCACTCCCGGCCAAACTTTTCAAAAATTCCAACTTTCGCCATTTCAAGCTTAACTCCACTACGGACATCCAAATCATAATCCGGACATGCTCCTAAGTCCAAAATTACCTAACAGGGCTAACGGAACCATCAAAATTCCGTTTCGGAATCGTTTACTCAAAGATCAACATCCACTCACCTATTTCAACTTAAACTTTTAACCTTGAGACTAAGTGTCTCATTTCATTCTGAAATCACACCGGACCCGAACCGACAATCCCGGTAAGTCACATAACAGCTATAAAGTACACAATAAGCAGTAAATGGGGGAACGGAACTACAATTCTCAAAATGATCAGCCGAGTCGTTACATTAGATTTGTTCTTGCTATGATATTTTGTTAGCTGAATCTTTTTCATTTGATGCCATAAGTATATTTTCACCAAGCCAATTATAGTCTCTAATCTTGTTGATTTTGGAACTGATAACAATACTTGGTGGAAATGACCTCTAAATACTATTAAATTTCCCATCAAATAGTTCATCGACGTCATTATATCTTAAATTCTCTTATCAACTGATTCGATTGTCGGACACTTCATCATATGTGCTTTATCTCAGATTATTGATATTTTTACTACTAATTTAACATCATCACTCTGCTTTGAGATATAAGTAATGGTTGTCTTAATTGTTTGAAGAGTGTCGAATATGGAGTGAGTTGTACGATCTCCTAGTAAAATTGCCACTACTACATCACTTGTTGTTATTGCTGCTGCTTGTTATTGTTGTTTTAAAGCTATCACGCCTTTTGATCTGACGTAAGTAATACAAGATATGTGCAGTTTTTCCTTTTCGGCATAAGTGGTTCATCTTGAAAGAATCATCCTGCTATATCATAGTCAAATCTTTGCAATATATATATAGTCTAGAAGCATCGCTCTTGTTTAGGATTTAATTCTGATTATGCATTAAAATCTTTGTTAGGCACTTTTATAGACTTCTTCCGTTAAAATATTATCACCTATCCGTTGATCAAGTTTAGGTATATTAATGGCCTCTAAGAAATAATTAATACTTTTTAACATGTGTTGTAGTTGAGTATCAAATAAATTGCATGTATCCTTATACAGTTTTCTGATAGATTTTTATATCATGTATCCTGCAACTTTCGAAGTTTGGTTGGTTTATAATGAACCAATATAATTGCAAATAAAATTTCAGAGAACTAATGGCTTTTTGGAAAGGACTATCTCAAGTAAACATTCAGAAATATTACCACCTAATTTTAATAACCTTTTTTACTTTTTGCTTCTTTGAGTTAATATTTGACACTTTCTTCCTTTAAAAGTAAGTAAGTTTTCAAAAGAAAGAAGCCTCTTACATAATCCAAGAATAATCTCAATGAGTACCTTTCGCTTGTTTTAGAATTAGCACTAAATTAGGAAAGAGGTTAAGAAGATCAAATTTTATATAAGAAAACATTTTAGTTTAAATATTAAATTGCTTAGCAGTAGCAATTCTGTGATGACCCGATAGGTCATCTTATGTTTTAGAACCTAATTCTGCGCTTTGGAGCCTTAAAAGTTTCATTTTTACCCTCCTCGATTTGCGTGTGCAGTCTGGGCGTCTTCCCGGAAAGCTTTTATGTTAAAAACTGAGAAAATTAAGAATTTTGCCTTAGAAATTCATTTAAGTTGACTTCGGTCAACGTTTTGAGCAAACAGACACGAATTCGTATTTTGATGGTCCCAGTAGGTCCGTATCGTAATTTGGGACCTGGACGTATGCCCGGAATCAAATTTCGAGGTCCATAGCTCGAGATATGGAATTTTGATGAAAAATTAAAAGTTTGAAAGCTTAATGATTTTTAGAATTGACTGATGTTTGGTCTTGTCGATACCGGGTCTGTATTATGGTTCCGAAACCCGGTACAGGTCTATTATTATATTTATGACTTGTTAGTAAAATTTGGTGAGAAATGGAGTTGAATTGACGTGATTCGGACGTTCAGTTGTGAAAATAGAAGTTTTAAAGTTTTCTTGAAAATTTCATTTGATTTGGTGTCTGATTCGTAGTTCTAGGCATTATTTCATTAGTGTCCTGGTCGCGCGAGCGAGTTCATATGATGTTTTTGGACTTGTGTGCATGTTTGGTTTGGAGCCTCGAGGGCTCGGGTGAGTTTCGGATAGGCTACGGGTGTTTTGAAACTTATAAATATTTGGTTGTTGGCTTCAGTTGTTATATCGTGTGTTCTTCTTCGCGTTCGCGAAGGTACTCTCGCGAACGCGAAGAATAAATTGGGGCAGAGTGATTTTTTTTAATCGCGAACGCGGTAGTAGGGTCGCAAACGCGAGGCAATGGGGGCCTTACCCTTCGCAAACGTGACCAGATTCTCGCGCACGCGCAGCTTTAGGGACCTAAGGGAGGGGTCAGTCATTATTCTACGCGAACGCGAGCATGGGCTCGCGAACGCGAAGGCCAGGGGGGAGCAGCCTTTGCGAACGTGAAAGCCACTCGGGCTGCTGCTCATCGCGAACGTGGCAGGACCTTCGCGAACGGGAAGAAGGCCTGACGCCCAGACCTTGAAACAGGATCAAAACGGGATTTTACCCATCTTTCATAAACTCTCCATTAGAGCTCGGCCTAAGTGCGATTTTGAAAAGAAAACTCAACATCAATTCATAGATTTGTACTCTTTAACTCATTTTCTTCTATTTCTAACATCACCCATTAAATTCTTAGCCCTAATCTTTATTCTTTTATGGTAGAAAACTAGGGATTTGGGAAGAATTGAGGGGGTTTTGCAAATTGGGGATTTAGACCTCAATTTGGGATCAGATTCCGAAACTAATTATATTATCGGACTCGGGGGTGAATGGGTGAAGGGATTTTGGTCCGAACCTCGGGTTTTGACCAAGCGGGTCCGGTGTCGATTTTTGACTTTTTGAGAAAAAGTTTGAGGAATCTAAATTTATGCATTGTAATTGCTTTCTTTAGCAATATTTGATATTATTGGGTCATTTGTGGATAGATACGAGTGGTTTGGAGGGGGATTCTAGAGGAAAAGCGAAAATTGAGCATTGAGTGGCCTTTGGAGCGAGGTAAGTATTGTGTCTAACCTTGACTTGAGGGAATAAGACTTGTTTGTCTATTTTCTACATGTTTAATTGTTGGGCAACAACGTATATGTGAGGTGACGAGTACTTATGCGTTGTAGTCGGGTTAAAGCATGCGGGCGAGGCTTGGTTTCTTGCAATTATAGCTTCCTTTGTTCATGTTATCCATGTTTAGACTCGTATTGTTAAATTGATCGTCTTATCATGTTTATGGATCTTCTGGTGATATTGAATATTGATTCCGAAATTGAGGTTGATATTGTGGAACCAAATGTTGAAGTAAGGCTTGTACTTGTTAATCTATCTCCCTATTGTTATTTGTTCATTGCATTATGGTGAGGGAGAGTGTTAATGCACGAAGAGTGATACCCTGCCATATTGCGAGTGTTAATGCACGAAGGGTGATGCTGTGCCATATTGTGAGTGTTAATGCACGAAGGGTGATGTCGTGCCATGTTATGAGAGTTAATGCCCGAAGGGTGATGCTGTGCATTTTTCCTTTACTGTGTTTGTCGCGCCCCATTTTCTCACAAAATCGGGCTTCGACATGTGACAACTCTTTTAAATGAGGTATTAAAAGAGGAGAGTCGCCACCTAACAATTTTTAAGGTGCGTTAGAGCACCTATTTGCAAATAACTCTGTTTTAACTAGTCAACGCTACCAAAGATCGGGTAAAGGCTCAAGTTACCTCAAAGAGAAGGTGTTAGACACTCCTCGAGGTCCACAATTGTGGGTCCCAGCCGAACTTAAATTATATGGATTAGTCTATGTGATCAAGTAAGCAAAGAGAGTACAAAATCTAAGAATTTTATTACAAATAGATCTTGAGTAGGGAGGTACAACTATTTTTTCATTATAATAGAAAAGAAAGGAAGGGGGGGGGGGGGGGCCCAA
>AWOL01S0083413.1:2097-27829 GCA_000715115.1 Nicotiana otophora | reverse complement strand
GGGGGGGGGGGGGTCCTAAGTATTTTAGCCTAAAGGATCACCCCGTTCAACATAAATAATATTTCATAACTCCCTTGAGATAGGGTGTTACTCATATTATCTAGCAGGCACAGACTATCATCTCCTGCTACCCGATTACTATGTTAAAGTGATTTACCTAAGAGCGCTATAATTCAATTCCAAGTCATACCCTATGTGTGCACTACCCGTTCCATACCTATGGTCCAGGAGAATTTGGACCTCTATTTAGGTAGTTCTAGACCTTATATAGGCTGCTCAAAAATGTCAAAACTAGGCGACATACAAAACACATATTAGATTTCAAATATGGCAGTTAAGGGCTCAAGTTAGCCTCCACACTTAAGCAAAAAATGCACGCAAAACAGGTTTTCATGTTAGGTCATTTCAGAATTAAGAACCTGTAGCCCTATAGGCAGGATCTCTAACGTTCAGCACTTAGAGCTGATTTTATCGTCATACCTTAATCCTATAGGCATATTTTCTAGGTGACAGTGGCAAACGGAATAGTCAGAATATTGTAGGCATGATTTCTAGTGAATGCTGATGCGAATTGAAATCAATGGCATTTATTCCTTTAGGCAGGTTTTCTAGTAGCACGTAGCAGTAAGCATAATTGCAGCACTTTGAATTCATGTTTGATAGCAGACTGTGTGTATGTGTGTATTTCCCCTAATCACATGATTTCTATAGTGCACATAGTGATAGAATAGCATATATATAACAAGTAAATCATTGAGTCCTATAGGCATATTAACTACCCATTTGGTATGCAAATATTAGAAATCTACCCATTCCCTACTTTACTAACACCCCAATTGTTTATACAAAGTTATTACAGGTCCATTAATGAGTAAGATACAAATGTTATACAAATAATGATAATAGGCCCACAGCAAGCCCAAATAAAATACCCAACACTGTCTGGGCCTTCAGCAATTCTCACACAGCATACCCAGACTTCTAACAAGGAGTCGTATTCATCAACACAACCCCAGAATCTATAGAGGAGCCCAAACTCAATTCATATATCCATATTGCCAATCATTGCATCATTTAAACGAACCAACTTAGATGTACAACAAATGATAGGAAGAAAGGGGTTGAATGGGGGTATCTTAAGTTTCAGGGAATGACTAAGGACCCAAATCCTAGTATGTCAGAGTTCACAAGGGCCTCAAATGCAACCTGAGCAGTGCTCATACTAGGAGGTCAGCAGTAAAGCCTAGGTAACTTTGGCTTTCAGCCGACTAAGAATAAGAAGTTCAGAATATCATAAGTAGCAAATGAGGAGAATGGACAACGACTGAGGGATAGAATTGGGGGTACACATATAACCTAAAAGTAGACATAGCGAAGTTGAGCATACAGAGAAACTAATCAAAAAGGCCAGTAGGTTCAGCAGGATTTCCATACATGGCAAAGTATCACATAGACAACAACATTTTGAAAGAGTTGGGGAAGAAACAGGTTTGCATGGGTATACAGAGATTATCATGTACAGATGCATGATACTAAACCAGTTGAACCTAAAAAGTCCAAATTAAGCTAAGTATGCATCCTAGTATCATAAGATAGACATATTAACTCTCATCAGGAAACATGATTGCATTGAGACATGATATGGAGCACACATTATGACAAAACCATATGTGGGAAGGGTCAGGGGAGAAACAAGTTTGCAGGCACAGATGCACAATACAAACAAGTTAAATACTAAGAGATTATGCTAAACATACATCCTAATGTCATGCTAATAAGTATTTAGACATGATGGGGGATGTACATTGTGACAAGCCAAATAATCACTGAAAGAACAGGATATCAGATGAACCATAGACATGTTGGGGAACATATTAGAACAGAAGCAAAATCATATAGAATGGTCTTAATACAAATTGAAGCATATTGTACATGCAAGACAAACATTGCAGAGATTTAGAGTAGTGTGAGATAGAAAGTTCATACCAAATAGCACATGTAGGGATTCTGGGATTGACACAATAGACTAATTAACTAAAGAGAATCTAAGTTATGCCATAAAATAAAATGGTTCAAACAGGGCAGGGAAAACAAGTTGTGGTAATTGTTAAATATCAATCAATCACTAATGGGGTATGGGGATCATGCTGAGTGACACAATAGCAGGGGAACATGTCATAATTAACATAGGAAGTTCTAGCACAAGTGTGAAGCATTCATTATAGAGATTAAGGACAAAGCGAATAAGCATGTTTTAGGGAACATTCAGGCACCAATACACTGGCTAGACGAACTTAAGAGGGTCAGATTATCCAAGTTAGACTTAGGCAATCTCAGAACTAGTAGCATTAGGAGGAAGTTAAATGCTAAAGAGACTTAGAACAAAGTATAATTAACAGAAAACATATTAAGCCATAGATTTCATAGGTGAGAACACATGTAAATCAAAGACACATAGGGATGAAATTGCAAAAGTCAAGTGGCTTACCAATTAAACGGACAACAAAAAAGAATAAAAGATCCACAAGAACCTAGAAACCTCGATGCGTCAGAGTTCCTAAGAGCTTCGAAAGAACCCCGGACAATGCTCGCACCAAGAGAAAGTTCGAACAGTAGACTCTTAGTGGCCGTGGCTTTCAGCCGGCCAACACAAAACACAGAACAACATAATGAAGGAATTAACAGAGAAAAGCTTCAAATTTTAGTGAGATTATCGATTCGGTCTTTTTCAAAGGGGAGTGGGGAGGGGTTTATATAGTGACAGAAATCGAACAAGTAAACAAGGAAAACTGTAAAATCAAACATAAATAAGGAAGTATTAACATGCAAAATCAATAAAAATCGGATTAGGGAAAAAATAGGTAAACCCTAGTTGACAGAAATCAAAGATTGGCCGGAAATCTTGTCTAATCGGACCAATATAGCCATGGTCTTGATGTATATGGACTAGATATTGTCCAGATTCAAACTGTTGAAGTGAATGGGCAGAATCAGAGAGATAATACTTGCCATGTTTAGGCAATTACTAAGTAATACCATGGAGAAATAGCCAGTAGCGGAGAAACACTAGTATGGTAAGTGAATGATGGGAGAAAACCCATTATCGACGGGATTAGGGAAAGATTTGGAGAAGGCGACGATTAGGATTTTTTGGTGGGAGGAGGTGCAATTTGAGGGCGACTAGGTAGAGGCAATGGGTCTCTAGAATTAGGGGGTCGAATTTAAGAGAAGGGGTTAGTTTATTAGGGGTCGTTGATCATTTGAGATCAACGGCCAAGATGAAAGAATGGGGTTGGGCGGTTTGTTTAAATGGGTTATCGGCCGGGTTATTTTAAAAAAGGTGGTTTGGTTTTTGTCTTGGGGTAATTGGGCTAATTCTGGTCCGAAAATTGGTTATACTTGGGCTATTATTTAAATACCCAAAATTTATCAAAATAATTTATAAACAATGCTTGATAAATAAATAAAAATATTATTTATGCACTAAAATGATTAAAAATAATAACTTTGTATTATAAAAATATAAAATGCTATTTTGACACAACTAATATAAATAAAGAGTATTTCTGTACAGATATAGGTTATTACTGCAAAATTGCGCATATAGCTTAAAATATTAATATAATTACATAAAATGAAGTACAATATTTGAAACATGTAGTATAGGTGCAAAAGTAATAACCTTAAGTAGTTAAGTCATCATAAAATAATTTGAAGGAGTAATTAATTAATATTCTAGCAATGTAAATATAGAAAAATCAATTTTAAAGCTCTAACTATTATAGAAAATTATAGAAAAATAATTGTATAGATTTGTAAACTAAATAATGATGTAAAAATGATATTTTGAAAGTATATATATATTTTGAAAAAATATGAGGGCAAAATTGGGCATCAACAGCTGCCCTTCTCTACCCGGGAATGATGAAAGAGTTGTCGGGTAAAGAAAATGATGACCAATTTTGGTCAAATTAAATGAGGGATGATGTGATTTGGAAAAAAATGGGGGCCGAACCCTGGTTCCTGAGTTTTCTACATATCACTGGTGTTACGGGAATCAAGCCGTGTGTAGTTCTGGATCCAACGGTGAACGAAACTGATGGAGTTGTTATAGGAATGGTCGTATGTTTCGGAAAAGGTTCTTTTGGGGTAGGACAATATCATATGAATTTATGCGGAGTCATCGATGTGAATCTGAAACGTTATAGATGTATCACTGAGCAAATATATGAACGTTCATAGAGTAAAAGGCGGGTAATTGATGGTGGTTGGTTACATTTGAAATAATTGCAGGATGTGAGCATTGAACGGAAACCGGAGCGATGATTGCTCCCGTTAGGAGAACCGTTACTTTTTGGATTACCTGCAAAACTTAAAACACGATGCATGCAAGTATATATGGATTATTGCGAGAATTTAAACATGATGCAGATTCTCTTCGGACCATGAGGGTTGTCTTTGGACAGTGAGGATGGTTTCCTTAGACCATGACGTCCTGGGCCATGAATCATGTGATAAGGTATTCGCAGGCCATGAAATGATGTCCTCGTGCCATAAAAATGGTACCTCCGAGCCATGACGCCTTTGAATAATGATGTGCACTTTTAAGAGATCCTCGAGCCATGGAATGCTATCTTCCGGCTATGAGGATGATGCATTCAGACCATGACGCCTTTGGACAAAATGGCAATATTTTAGCCCATGAAATGCAAAAATATGATGTTTGGACGTATGCGAAGATGGGACAAGACAAGGCTTAGTCTTAGGTAAGATGAGGGTAATGCTTAGCCTTGGATGAGTAGAGGATAATGCTAGGTCTTAGATGGCATAATGGAGATAACATTTAATCATGAGGAAAAGACAGTGCTTAGCCTTATGGAATTAGGGAGTCAATGCTTAGCCTCATGTAGGAAGATGAGAAAATTCTTAGTCCCATGCAAGTAAGGGAAGCAGTGCTTAGCTTCATGCAGGAAAGACAGTGCTTAGCCTAATGCAATTAAGGAGGCAGGGCTTAGCCTCATGCAAATAGGAGACGATGCTTAGTCTCGTGCAAAGAAAGGCAGTGCTTAGCCTTATGCAGTTAAGGAGGCAATGCTTAGCCTCATGCAAATAGGAGACAATGCTTAGTCTCATACAAAGAAAGGCAGTGCTTAGCCTTATGCAGTTAAGGAGGCAATGCTTAGCCTCATGCAAATAGGAGACAATGCTTAGTCTCATACAAAGAAAGGCAGTGCTTAGCCTTATGCAGTTAAGGAGGCAATGCTTAGCCTCATGCAAATAGGAGACAATGCTTAGTCTCATGCGAAAAGTAAATGCTTAGCCTTATGCAATTAGGGAGGCAATGCTTAGCCTCATACAAATATGAGATAATGCTTAGTCTCATGTGGAAAAGGCAATGCTTATCCTTATGTAATTAGGGAGGCAATCCTTAGCCTCATGCAAATAAAATACACTACTTAGTCTCATGGGGAAAAGGAAATGCTTAGCCTTATGCAGTTAAGGAGGCGATGTTTAGCCTTATGCAAATAAGAGACAATGCTTAGTCTCATGCAGGGAAAGGCAACGTTTATCCTTATGTAAGAAAAAGGATGAGTGACAGTGAGAAAGTAAAGTATTTCTTAGATGGAAGTGTTTGAGTTTGGTAACTTATCGTCGTGAAGGTAGTGATTTGATGTATCTGCGAGTATTGTTGTCTTATCGTGCCTACATCCAAAGAAAAATCGTGAGTTTTATGGGGGAAGGTTGGTTTGCGCTTTTGTCTTCTGTTTTGCCTTTGATCCTGTCTTGAGGTCATGTTGGAGTTACCCTGGGTAGCAATTGGCTGTCATAGAAATAAAGTTTTCAAAAAATATGCATGCATTTGATAAATATAGTTATTTGAAATGTAGTAGTTTGTGATTTCAAATAATTTAGATGAACCGGTGACTGTGACATATTTTAGAGACATTGCGACCTCCTTGCTTTAGAATTTTGAGGGGCCCAAATTTAAATGCAATACTTTGGTTATTCCATATGTGACGATGTCAGCTGAACTTGCTTTAGAATTTTGAGGGTCCTCCTCACAATTCTGCCCCAGTTTCCTCATCATGGAAAAATGAAGATTTTATTAAGATGTGACTGAACCCACATGGCTGCCTACGTATCCCCTCTTAAACGAGAATCAGGTCAAGCATAGTTCAGTTACATTAGGTGAAGAAATGTAAACAATCCTAAACATAGTATCTCTTGACTGCGTCTGAGTTGATAGATTTCGGCCAAATTTCTCCGTCCATTTCTGCAAGTATAAGTGCCCCTCCTTTTAGTACTCGATGAACCACGTAGGGCCCTTGCCAATTGGGTGAAAACTTCCCTTTGGCTTCATCTTGATGCGGGAAGATCCATTTTAGCACCAATTGCCCCGGTGTGAGTTGTTTAGGCCTGACCCTTTTGTTAAAAGCTCTGGCCATTCTGTTTTGGTAGAGTTGGACGTGATATACTACACTCATTCCTTTTTAATTAATGAGGGCCAGTTGCTCATATCGTCTCTATACCCATTCTGCGTCGCTGAGCTCGACTTCTTGTATGATTCTCAGAGAAGGGATTTCTACTTTGGCAGGGATAACCGTTTCAGTATCGTAAACCAACAAATAAGGAGTTGCCCCAGTTGATGTACGAACCGTGGTACGATATCCGAGCAAAGCAAATGGTAGCTGCTCGTGCCACTGTTTGTAATTATCTATCATCTTCCTCAATATCTTCTTGATGTTCTTGTTGGCGGCTTTTACAACTCGATTCATTTGCGGCTTGTATGTTGTGGAATTCTTATGCTTGATCTGAAGGTTTCACATATGGACCTCATCAAATCACTGTTAAGGTTGGCGGCGTTGTCGGTAATGATTGATTCCGGTACCCCAAACCGACAAACAATACGATCCCTAACAAAATCTGTGATGACCTTCTTAGTTACAGCCTTGTAAGATGCGGCTTCAACCCATTTTGTGAAATAGTCTATGGTCACTAGAATGAACCTGTGCCCATTTGAAGCGGCGGGTTCGATTGGACCGATGGCATCCATCCCCCAAGAGGAGAAAGGATAAGCTGCACTTGTTGTATTGAGTTCATTGGGTAGCACTCGTATCATATTAGCATGTACTTGGCATTGATGACACTTTTGGACATACCTGATGCAGTCTGTTTCCATAGTCATCCAAAAATATCCTGCTCTTAATATCTTCTTAACTAAGACAAAGCCATTCATGTGCGGTCCGCAAGTTCCGGCATGTATCTCTTCGAGCAATTTGGAAGCTTCCTTGGAGTCGTCACACCGTAATAATCCCACATCTGGAGTCCTTCTGTATAGAATTCCTCCGCTTTGGAAGAAGAGGTTGGATAATCTTCGTAGTATTCGTTTCTGAGCATGATTTGCATGCTCCGGGTACTCTACTTTTGCCAAATATTCTTTGATATCGTGGAACCACGGATTTCCATCCATTTTCTCTTCAACATGAGCACAATAAGTTGGCTGATTATGAATCCCTACTAGGATAAGATCGATGAAATTCTTGTCTGGGTGTTGTGTCATGGAAGATAAAGTGGCCAATGCATCTGCGAACTCATTCTGGATTCTCGGAACATGTTTGAACTCTATTTTTGTGAATCTCTTCATCAACTCTTGTACACAGTACAAATATGGTAATATCTTAGTGTTCTTTGTGGCCCACTCTCCTGAAACCTATTGTACCAAAAGATCGGAATCTCCAATTACCAGCAACTCCTGAACATTCATGTCAATGGCCAACCTGAGTCCCAAGATGCAAGCCTCATATTCTGCCATATTGTTGGTACATGGAAACCTAAGTTTTGCGGACACTGGATAGTGTTGACCCATTTCTGACACTAAAACTGCTCCAATACCCACTCCTCTGAAATTCGAAGCCCCATCGAAGAACATTCTCCGACCATCATAGACTTCGGTGATATCTTCTCCTAAGAATGATACCTCTTCGTCGGGAAAATACATTTTCAGTGGTTCGTACTCTCCGTCTATAGGATTCTTTGCCAGATGATCTGCCAATGCGTGCCCTTTGACCACCTTCTAAGTTATATAGATGTTGTTGAACTCACTCAGTAGTATCTGCCATTTTGCTAACTTTCCCGTAGGCATGGGTTTCTGGAAGATGTATTTTAGCGGATCCATCCTTGACATGAGATATGTGGTGTAGGCACAAAAGTAGTCCCTCAACCTTTGAGCTATCCATGTCAAAGTGCAGCAGGTGCATTCCAGCAAAGAATACCGTGCTTCGTAGGGTGTGAACTTCTTACTCAGATAGTATATGGCCTACTCCTTTATTCCCATCTCATCGTGTTGTCCCAAGACACAGCTAAAAGCCCCATCTAGTACAGATAAATAGAGTAACAGAGGTCTCCCAGGTTCTGGTGGGACCAGAACAGGTGGTTTGGATAAATATTCCTTGATCTTGTCATAGGCTTTCTGGCACTTTTCAATCCAACTTGTTGCAGCATCTTTCTTCAACCTTTTGAAAATCGGTTCACAGATCACAGTTGATTGTGCTATGAAAGGGCTGATATAGTTGAGACGCCCTAAGAAACTCATCACCTCTTTCTTGTCCTCTAGAAGTGGCAAATCCTAGATAGCTTTGACCTTTAACGGGTCCCATTCAATCCCTCGGTGGCTGACAATGAATCCTAGCAATTTTCCGGAAGGGACCCCGAAGGCACACTTTGCAGGATTCGGTTTCAGATTGTACCTTCGAAGCCGATTAAAAAATTTCCTCAACTCTGCTATATGATCTGTTCTTCTCCTGGATTTGATGATGGCGTCATCCACGTACACCTCTATTTCCCTGCGCATCATGTCGTGGAAAAGGTTGTCATGGCCCTCATATAAGTGGCTCCAACATTCTTTAGGCCAAACGACATCATTTTGTAACAATATACTCCCCATGGTGTAATAAAGGTTGCCTTTTCGACATCCTCTTCATCTATCCAGATATGATGATATCCCGCGAAGCAATCCACAAGGATTGAAGTTCATGCTTGGCACAGTTGTCAATCAGTATGTGCATATTGGGCAAACAAAAATCATCTTTGGGACTTGCTCTGTTCAAATCCAGATAGTCAACACACACTCTGACCTTCCCATCTTTCTTTGGAACCGAGACAATGTTAGCCAACCAGGTCGGATATTCAACCACTCTGAGAACCTTGACTTTGATTTTCTTGGTGACTTTCTCTTTTATTTTCAAACTCATATCTGGCTTGAATTTTCTGAGCTTCTGTTTCAATGGTGGACACATGGGATCGGTGGGTAACTTGTGAGCCACTATGGATGTGCTCAGACCAGTCATATCATCATTAGACCATGGAAAGATGTCTTCATACTCCTTCGGGAACTGGATGTACTCTTCCTTCTCTGACGGTGATAGGTTAATGCATATATGTGTTTCCTTGACTGTTTTGGAGTCCCCCAAATTAACTGTTTCAGTCTCATCAAAATTGGACTTAGGCTTGTTTTCAAAATTTTCCACTTCTCTGACAATTTCCTCGGGTATTACATCCTCTTCTAGATCCTCTGAATCACTATCCTTATGTTGCGTTGTCTCATTACATGTCACAGTCGCAGGTTCATCGGGATAGGTAATAATAACACTGTAGAGAAAAAATGTAAAGAATAATAATAATAAATACTAAAAATAACACTACATTGATAAAGATTTAAAATATCTTAGAGGCAAAAAGCGTGCCAGCTACCTACATTTGGGCAATTAAGGACATGTATGATGGGACTAAGACTTGGGTTAGGACTATAGGAGGCGACTCTGAGCAGTTTCCAGTTGTTATGGGGTTACACCAAGGTTCTGCTCTCAGCCCGTTCTTATTTTCCCTGGTGATGGACGTGTTAGCACACCATATTCAAGGGGAGGTGTCATGGTGTATGTTATTCGCCGATGGCATAGTTCTGATTAATGAGTCGCGAACGTGTGTTAATGAGAGGTTAGAGGTCTGGAGACAGGCCCTTAAGTCTAAGGGTTTCAAGCTGAGCAGGACGAAGACGGAATACCTGGAGTGTAAGTTCAGCACTGAGCCGATAGAAGTGGGAGTGGAAGTGAGGCTTGAATCACAGGTCATACCAAGTAGTGGCAAATTCAAGTACCTTGGGTCAGTTATCCAGAGGGAAGGGGAGATTGACGAGGATGTCACACACCATATTGGGTGGGGTGGATAAAGTGGAGGTTAGCATATGGAGTCTTGTGTGATAAGAGAGTGCCACCTATACTCAAAGGTAAGTTTACAAAGCGGTAGTTAGACCGTCCATGATGTATGGAGTTGAGTGTTGGCCTATTAAGAACTCACATATCCAGAAGATGAAAGTAGCAGAAATGAGGATGTTGAGTTGGATGTGCAGACACACTATGATGGATAATATTAGTAATGAAGACATTCGAGAGAAGGTGGGCGTGGCTCCCATTGATGACAATATGTGGGAAGCACGACTCAGATGGTTCGGACACGTACAAAGAAGAAGCCCAGATGCCCCGGTAAGGAGGTGTGAGCGGCTGGTTTTGGAGGGCACGAGAAGAGGTAGAGGACAACCTAAGAAGTATTGGAGAGAGGTGATCAGACAGGACATGGTGAGGCTTCAGATTTCCGAGGACATGGCTCTTGATAGGAAGTTGTGGAGGTCGAGTATTTGAGTTGTAGGTTAGGAGGTACATAGTGGAGTCTCCCTTACTTCATACCTTTGTAAGGCTAGTCTGATAGGGGTTTTGTCAGTGTCAACTAGTGGCAAGGTTATGTCTTACTACGCTTTTGTTTTCCATAGTGTCAGGTCTATGTATTGTCTATCGCGTTTGCTTTGCATTTAATTTCTCATTTTCATGATGTTATTTTTCCTATGGTTTCTATTGGTGATACTGATATTGTCTCTTTTCGTCTTCTTGAGCCGAGGGTCTTTCGTAAATAGCCTCTCTACTCCCTCGGGGTAGGAGTAAAGTCTGCGTACACACTACCCTCCCCAGACCCCACTAGTGGGATTTTACTGGGTCGTTGTTGTTGTTGCTCATAAAATTGCTTTCAAAAATAAATAGTGCTAATTGTCAGGCTACCCAGGAACTCAACAGTCCCTTGATGGTGCAGCAATCCAGTTCTTGAGAATAGCTCCCTTCTCCACGGTTTGAATAACAAGGTCTTCCTGCTCCCCCTTCTCAACTATCGCACTGCAATCCATGTCTTCATTATCCAAAAACAAATTCCTTATGCCAACAAAAACTTCATCTTCTACGGACCCCCACATCATGTCAGTTTGATGAAATGACTGGTGCAAATGTGGTACTGGTTGTTCTAGAGGGTAGTAAGGACCACGCCATGGTGGCGACCAATTTTGACACTCTTTCCAGGTGTATTCATACCCAAGCCCAAACGTTGTGCCATGATGCTTTAGCTGTATCGGTTTGGTAATCCCCTGGAGATTCTTGCCGAGACCCTTGCCGGGTTCATACCTTCATGACAGTATGCTTTTTAATTTTACTGCTCCACTATTTGTCTTTCTCAATTGCGTTGACGCACTTGATGCGATGGTATGTTTCTCCACCTAACTTCCTTCTATTCTCGACGACCGGAACAGTCTGATTAGTATAAATGGGATATCTTCTGTCTCCTTGGATGATCACTTCCTGATGGTTCCACTCAAATTTCACGGCCAGATGTAGAGTAGAAGCTACGGCCCCAACGGCATGTATCCAAGGTCATCCCAACAATAGGTTGTAGGTAGCAGATATGTCCAACACTTGAAACTCAACATCAAACCATGTTGGGCCCATCTGTAGGCTGAGGTTGGTCTCCCTAATTGTGGCCCTTTGAGACCCATCAAATGCTTTCACATTCATACTTCCTGCTCGTATCTCGTGTAGGCCTTTATCCAATCTTTTCAGAGTAGTTAGTGGACATATGTTGAGACTCGAGCCCCCATCTATCAGGACTATGGCGATGAATTTGTCCTCAAATCGCATCGTGATATGCAGTGCCTTGTTGTGACTTAGTCGTTCTAGTGGCAGCTCGTCTTCATGAAAAGTGATCTTGTGGCTTTCCAACACTTGACCTACAATGTTGGCCCTTTCTCCAATGGTGATGTTATTAGGTACATAGGCTTCATTCAACACCTTCATCAGGGAATTCCTATGTGCCTCGGAGTTTTGCAGCAGTGATAAAATGGATATTTGGGAAGGGTTTTGTTTAGATGATCAACCACAAAATATTCTCTTGCTTGCACCTTTCTCCAAAGGTCATCCGTGCCAGTCTCAATGACATGAGGCTTAGATGCAGCTTCTTTACTCGTTTCTCCCAAATGCTCGGGTGTATAGACCCTACCAGTTCTGGTCATGCCTTGCATTGCACCTCTTTCTTCCATTTTTGCTTTTCCTTTCCTTCTTGCTTCCGCAACATAATCCCATGGTATAGCATTAGACTTATAAGACGATGTAGGTTCTACCATCACGGTGAAGTGTGTTGTTACTTTAACCTCAAATGGAGTTGGTGCAGCTAACTCAACTTCAATTGGAGTTTGTACCACGATAGGTGTGAGAGTGATTGGAGATGTTTTAGGATTATCCCCTTCTCGAATGAGTCCAATTGACCCTTCTGAGTCCCATTCTTCATCGGTCTCTATCACGTTTACCCCTTTACCTTTGTGATCCGGGAGAGGATTGTTACGGACATTGGGTGTAGCCTCCTTTGCCTGTATGACTTTGGTGTCAATTAATGTCTGAATCTTATCCTTCAAAGTACGACACTCATTAATAGTATGACTCTTCATGCCTGAGTGATAGACACATGTATTATGTGGGTTAATCCACTAGGAAGAGTGTTCCATATCAACAACGGGAATGGGAGTGACAAAACTGGTAGCCTTTAGCCTCTCGTATAGTTAGTCTATGTGTTCAGCAATTGGAGTGTATTGTCTGGGTGGTCTGTGGTTCAAATTTGGTCTTGGTTTTTCGTAATTATGGCGGGCTGGTGGTGAGTGGTAGTATGCTGGTTAGGTGTTATAGGCATGGTAAGTGGCGGCAGGTTTGTTGTATCTGGGAGGTGAAGGCTGATATGTAGGTGGAGGTGTTTGGTATGTGAGAGGAGACTTTGGACCTTGGGCTACCATTACTGCACCCACTTCTTTGTTCTTGGAGATACCTCTCGACTGCAAGGCTTTATTTGTGACCTGGAGTGCTTCAAAATGCGTCACCATTACACTTTTGATCCCTTCTTCTATTCTCCCTCTCAGCTTGATGATGTCAGAGAACTTATGGTTTTCAGTAACCATCAACCTTTCATAGTATTGTGGGTCTTGAGATCTGATGAAAAACGTATTCATCTATTCTTCTTCAAGTGCAGGCCTTACTTTTGCGGCTTCAGACCTCCACCGAGTAACATACTCGCGGAAAGTTTTTGTTGGTTTCTTCTTGAGATTCTGAATGTGGAAAATGTCTGGTGTGTTTTCTGTGTTAAACCTGAACCGATCCATGATATCCAATGACATGCTCGCCCAATTAACCCACTTCTTTGGGTTCTGACTGATGTACGAAGACAAGGCATCTCTGGTGAGGCTCCTCATGAATAGATTCATATAGATTCGTTAATCCTTGCCAATCCCTACAAGTTTGTCACAATACGTTCTCAAATGCACCTTCGGATCACTGGTTCCGTCAAACATTTCAAACTTAAGAGTTTTGTAACCCTCTGACAGTTTTACATGTGGCTGAATACACAAATCCTCATAATTCAAACCCTCAATGCCTTTGCCACCTTCGACACTTTGAACTCTGCCAGTAAGCTTCTAGAGTTATTCTGCCATGTTGTTTATGAGGAGGTCCTTCTCGGTGGATTCGAGTATATATAGGGTCTGTTTTGGGGTATGGGGTAAATTTTCCACATATATGGGATTGCTTTGATGAACTCCGGTAATCTGGGCGTAATGGTGGTCATTGGTTGAGTTTTGTGGGTCAGGAGTAGGATGTGGTGCATTCTGAGAGGTGTGGTATGTGGTTGTTTGTGGGTATTGAGTTGGATGGTGATGGTGTTGTTGAGGAGTAGGTACCGGTGGAGAATTGTGGTTCTAAGGAGGTATGGCGTATTGATGTGGTACGGGACGATTCAGTGGCGGGTTATGATTCTGCGTGTTTTGGGGAGGTGTCGGGTTTTGGGCATTTGTGTTTTGTTGGTTGATATCAGGGACGTTTAGGGTGAGGGAAAGGTTTGCCAAGTTCTGGACCTACTCAAGTTCCCCTTGTAGCTCCAATATTTTCTGTTCCAGACGTATGACCAATTCATTCTGTGCTGGAGTACTCCGACAGTCCGAAGTTTCGACGTTCTCTGCATTATCCCCCCTGATACTGCTTAAATCGTCCATTTTTACTTTCCCTTGCTCTTGCCTTTAAGATCACTTGGTGGAGGAGGAGGTTAAGGATCTATGGATCTAGTATGATATGCGGATGATGCCAGTATGCACGAACCAACCAAGGACCCCTTTCACGTGATTCTTGTCACTAGGCGAAAGGTTCTTCCACCAACCAAGCAGCAAAGGTGGGATGTTTTGGACAATGCCAACATGCGAACTTCTTGCTTCATTTTCTGCAATCAAATAGAGTTAGCCCTTTCCCCCTCCATATTTGACTATTTACACACTAATGATCAATATATTGGCCTCTTTTCTCCATGTAATGCACATAACGTGATAGTGTCCATTGGGATTATGGCAATCCCGTCGGACTTTGGACAAGGCTTATCTTAGCGGGCTATCACGTTAGCAATGTTCTAACCCATACTAGGTTTAACATGATGCATGTACATTTAATATTGGACTGAGGTTTCTAGAATGGCCTAGACTGGTACTCCCAAGTGGACAACTTGAGAGGGAAAGGCACGGGACCGTCGACTGCATCGTTGATCAACTAGTCTATTGCAAATAAGCCTTTTCGATTTAAAAGGATAATTTTGGAAGAGCGCGGACACTCATCAAGCACCGCTATGTTGATAATTGGCACGAGTGGAGTATGATGTGGAGCATGCTTTATGGAAAGATAATAACATGTTGCCAAGTATTTGCATGATAAATATGTAAAAGCAATAAATACAGTATTAAGGTAAAACATAAAAGACGTAAAAAGAAAGAAAAAGGAAGAAGTTAGTTCATGGAATATAGGGAATATAATAAAGTAAGCAAGGGAGTAGGGGTGGGAGAGACATGATGTAGCAATCTTTAAACAAATGAAGAGCAGTTTAGAGCAAATAAAGGTGAATAGGAAAGGGATATGCATGTTATAACCAATATAAGCAAAGGAAGGTGGAGCATGGAAGGGATGTGCATATTAGAACGAATTTAAACAAGTAAAAGGAAAATGGAAGAGGGATGTTCATGTAGTAGCAAATAAAAACGGAAAAGAAAAGCGCGTTTATATCAAAGAAGACTAATCCATATAAGCCAAATTCGCTATGGTAAGATCCTAAATGTAATTCCCCAGCGGAGTCGCCATGTTGTTGCGCCCTGTTTTCTCGCAAAATCGGGCTTCGACATGTGACAACTCTTTTATAGGAGGTATTAAAAGAGGAGAGTCAACACCTAACAATTTTTAAGGTGCGTTAGAGTACCTATTTACAAATAACTCTATTTTAACTAGTCAACGCCACCAATGATCGGGTAAGGGCTCAATTACCTCAAAGAGAAGGTGTTAGGCACTCCTCGAGGTCCACAACTGTGGGTCTCAGAGGAACTTAAATTATATGAATTAGTTTATGTGATCAAGTTAGCAAAGAGAGTAAAAATCTAAAAAATTTATTACAAAGAGATCTTGAATATGGAGGTACAACTATTTTTTTCATTCTAATAGAAAAGAAAGGAAAAGGGGTGGGGTGGGGTTGGGGTGGGGGGTTCTAACTTTTTTAGCTTAAAGGATCACCCCGTGCAACATAAATAATATTTCATAACTCTCTTGAGATAGGGTGTTACTCATATTATCCAGCGGGCACAGACTATCATCTCCTGCTACCGATTACTATGTTAAAGTGGTTTACCTAAGAGCACTCTAATTCAATTCCAAGTCGTACCATATGCGTGCACTACCCGTCCCATACCTATGGTCCAGGAGGCTTTGGACCTCTATTTAGATAGTTCTAGACCTTATATAGGCTGCTCAAAAATGTCAAAACTAGGCGACATACAAAACACATATTGGACTTCAAATATGGTAGCTAAGGGCTCAAGTTAGCCTCCACACTTAAGCAACAAAAGCACGCAAAACAGGTTTTCATGTTAGGTCATTTCATAATTAAGAACCTGTAGCCCTATAGGCAGGATCTCTACGTGACTATGCATTAAAACATACAAGCGGTTTCAAAGGCTAGACGCTGCTTATCTCCAAATAAGTATACGATTGTTGCATGCTGATTTGAGATTACAGATTTCCAGTTATTTAACCTATAGATGTTGTGTCTAGGTATGAATCACTATGTGACAATGTAATCTATTGGAGGAAAGCCCAGAATTATTCATGCTTTCTAACAATAGCATACATGAAACAATGTTTGAGCGATTTAACATTAACAAATTATGGCTAGTAGTTATATCCTATTGGCAGGATCTCTAACGTTCAATACTAAGAGCTGATTTTATCATCATACCTTAATCCTATAGGCATATTTTATAGGTGACAGTGGCAAATGGGATAGTCAGAATGCTATAGGCATGATTTCTAGTGAATGCTGATGCGAATTGAAATCAATGACATTTATTCCTATAGGCAAGTTTTCTAGTAGCACGTAGCAGTAAGCATAATTGCTAGCAGACTGTGTGTATGTGTGTGTTTTCCCTAATGGCATGATTTCTATAGTGCACATAGTGATGGAATAGCATATATATAACAAGTAAATCATTGAGTCCTATAGGTATATTATCTACCCATTTGGTATGTAAATATTAAAAATCTACCCATTCCCCACTTTACTAACACCCCAATCATTTATACAAAGTTAATACAGGCCCATTAATGAGTAAGATACAAATGTTATACTCCCCCCATTTAAATTTATGTGAACCTATTTCCTTTTTAGTCCGTGCCAAAAAAAATGACCTCTTTCCCTATCTGAAAATAATTTACCTTTATGCAATGATTTATAGCCACACAAAATATATATGCCTCGTTTTACACCACAAATTCAAAAGTCTTCTCTCTTTTCTTAAACTCCGTTCCCAGTCAAATAGGTTCACATAAATTGAAACAGAGGGAGTACAAATAATGACAATAGGCCCACAACATGCCCAAATGAAATACCTAGCACTGTCTAGGCCTTCAGCAATTATCACACAGCATACCCAGATTTCTAACAAGGAGCCGTATTCATCAACACAACTCCAGAATCCATAGAGGAGCCCAAAGTCAATTCATATAACCATATTTCTAAGCATTGCATCATTTAAACCAACCGACGTATATGTACAACAAATAATAGGAAGAAAAGGGTTGAATGGGGTTAGCTTAAGTTTCAAGGAATGACTAAGGAACTAAATCCTAGTGTGTCAGAGTTCACAAGGGCCTCAAATGGACCTCGAACAGTGCTCACACTAAGAGGTCAGCAGTAAAGCCTAGGTAGCCTTGGCTTTCAGCTGGCTAAGAATAAGAAGTTCAGAATAACATAAGTAGCAAATGAGGAGAATGGACAATGGCTGAGGGACAGAACTGGGGGTACACTTATAAACAAGGAAGTATTTTTCGATTCGGTCTTTTTCAAAGGGGAATGCGGAGGGGTTTATATAGTGACATAAATCGAACAAGTAAACAAGTAAAACTGTAAAATCAAACATAAACAAGGAAGTATTAACATGCAGAATCAATAAAAATCGGATTAGGAAAAAAATCGATAAACCCTAGTTGACAGAAATCAAAGATTGGTCGAAAAACGTGGCTAATCGGACCCATATAGCCATGGTCCTGATGTATATGGACTAGATATTGTCCAGATTCAAACAGTTGAAGTGAATCGGTAGAATTGGAGAGATGGTAGTTACCATGTTTGGGAAATTACTAAGTAATACCATGGAGAAACATCAATAGCGGAGAAACACTAGTATGGTAAGTGAATGATGGGAGAATCCCATTATCGGCGGGATTAGGGAAAGATTTGGAGAAGGCGGCGATTAGGGTTTTCTGGTGGGAGGAAGAGTGTTTTGAGGGTGATTAGGTAGAGACAATGGGTCTCTAAGATTAGGGGGTCGGATTTAAGAGAAGTGGTTAGTTTATTAGGGGTCGTTGATCATTTGAGATCAACGGCCAAGATGAAAGAATGGGTTTGGGCGGGTCGTTTAAACGGGTTAACGGTCGGGTTATTTTTAAAAAGGTGGTTTGGTTTTGGGATTGGGGTAATTGGGCTAATTCTGGTCCGAAAATTGGTTAAAATTGGGCTATTATTTAAATACCCAAACTTTATCAAAACAATTTATGAAATATGCTTGATATATAATTAAAAATATTATTTATGCACTAAATGATTAAACATAATAAATTTGTATTATAAAAATATAAAATGCTATTTTGACACAACTAATATAAATAAAGAGAATTTATGTGCAGATATAGGTTGTTACTGCAAAATTGCGCAAATAGCTTAAAGATATTAATGTAATTACATAAAATGAAGTAAAATATTTAAAATATGTATTGCAGGAGCAAAAATAATAACTTTAAGTAGTTAAGTCATTATAAGATAATTTGAAGGAGTAATTAATAATTATTCAAGCAATTTAAATACAGAAAAATTAATTTTAAAACTCTACAAATTATAGGAAATTATAGAAAAATGATTGTATAGATTTGTAAACTAAATAATGATGTAAAAATGATGTTTTGAAAGTGTATATATATATATATATATATATATATATATATATATATATATATATTGAGAAAATAGTAGGGCAAAATTGGGAATCAACAATGTTTACTTGTTCTTATTGATTCATAGTACATTGAATGTTCAAGTTATCATTCTGCTGTAGTTCTCTATCTTGAATTCCCCTTAGCATGTTTCCCCTTCCAATAGTACATGTTTAATTGTTATTTCTATATATACGGTTAAATTGCACAGGTTTGTTATGTAGGTGTCTTGTCATAGCCTCGTCACTACTTCGTCGAGGTTAGGCTCGACACTTACAAGTAAATGGGGTCAGTTGTACTGATACTGCACTCTGCACTTCTTGTGTAGATTTTGGTACCGACCCTAGCTGATCGTGAGGCTTAGCAGCTTGGATATGCTGTCAAGAGACCCAAAGTAGTTCTGTTGGCGTCCGCAGACCCTGGAGTCTCTTCCTAGTTTTATCATTTACTGTTTCCTTGCTTCAAAATAGTTTATTTTCCCTTTTCAGACTCTGTTTGTAGTAAATCATAGTAGCTCATGAGTTATGAATCCAGATCCGGGTGGTAGTAATTAATGAAGTTTTTATATTATTCTGCACTCGATGTATTTCATTTTAGCTATTTTAGCTTATTTGTTGTTATTTACTGAATTGAATAGGGATTGGCTTAATAATTCTCTAACCTCGGCTTACCTCGCAAGTGGAATGTTAGGCGCCATCACGGTCCGGACGGTGGGATTTTTGAGTCGTGACAAGTTGGTATCAGAGCACTAGGTTGCCTAGGTCTCACAATTCACGAGCGAGCTTAGAAGAGTCTGGGGGATTGGTACGGAGACATCTGTACTTATCTCCCAGAGGCTATGAAGTTTAGGAACAAATTTCACTTCTATTCTTCTCTGTCGTGCGATTTTGTTCTGACAATGCTAATTGAACTCTTCTACTCTTATTCTCTCGCAAATGGCAAGAACACGTACCGCATCTTCAGCTGAGCATCAGCCAGAGCCTCCAGTGGCAGCTCCTACAAGGTGCAGGGGTCAAGGCCGAGGCTGTGCCAGAGGCCGAGGCAAGGGCAGGACTCAGCTCAAAGCCCAAGCAGCAATGCCAGCAGTGGAGCCTCAGGTAGAGTTTGACGAGGAGGTTCCAGCCTAGACTGTTCCGGCCGGCCAAGCTCAAGTTCCGGAGTAGTTCATTGCCACCCCAGTACTTCAGGATGCTTTTTTCCATTTGGTGGGCCTTATGGAGAGTATGGCCCAGAATGGCGCATTCCCCATGGCACTAGCCGTCTCTCAGGCTGGAGGAGGAGCACAGTCTCCTGCTACTCACACTCTGTAGTAGATGGCTCCCAGTATCAGATTCTAGCAGCTCATCCAGTCGGAGTAGTTTATCCGGTTGTTGCGGCACATGCCGGCGATGGGTCAGCTACATCTTCTGAGGCTTTATGGAGACTGGACAGGTTTACCAAGCTCTTCCCAGTTCACTTCAGTGGTGCTCCTTCAGAGGATCCCCAGGAGTATTTTGACAGCTGTCATGAGGTGCTACAAAACATAGGTATAGTGGAGACCAATGAGGTCGATTTTGCAGCATTTGAGATGACTGGTTCTGCTAAGAAATGGTGGAGAGATTATTTGTTGACCAGAATATCGGGGTCGCCTGCTCTTACTTGGGACTAGTTCTCTTAGCTCTTTCTAGAGAAGTTTCTCTCTATCACACTAAGAGAGGAGCACCATCGTCAGTTCGAGCGTCTCCAGTAGGGCAGTATGACTGTTTCCCACTATGAGTTCCGTTTTGTGGATTTGGCCCGTCATGATCTTCTTCTGCTTCCTACCGAGAGAGAGGGGGTGAGGAGGTTTATTAATGCACTTGCTCAGCCTATCAAGTTGCAGATGGCTAAGGATACTGGGAGTAAGATTTCTTTTCAGACGGCTGCCAATGTCACCAGGAGAGTCGAGATGGTTCTTGTGCAGGAGGTCAGGGGTCTAACAAGAGACCACATCATTCCAGGGGGTTCAGCGACGGTGCCTCATCTGGATACAGGGATACTTTTGCTAGAGGCCATCCTCCCAGGCCATTTCGTTAAGCACTCCAGTCATCCCACGGTGCCTCAGGTGGTCGTGGCCCTCATATGCCTTATTCTGACCAGCTAGCCTACAGTGCACCACCAGCTCCTATTAGTGCACCTCTGCTCCAGAGTTTTCAGGATGGTTACTTAGGTCGACAGGGTCAGTTTCATGGTCAGCAGCCACATCAGTCGAGGTCTTCTTATACTTGTGGTGATCCGAGGCACATTACATGATTTTGCCCTCAGACATTGGGCAGCTCACAACACCAGGGTTCTCGTGCCATGGTCCCGGCATCGGGTGCTTCACCGCCCGCTCAACCAACTAGAGGTAGGGGTCAGGTAGCTAAAGGTGGAGGTCAGGACATTAGAGGTGGAGGTCGGGCCGCTAGAGGTGGAGGCTAGCCAGCTAGGGCCTGTCCTAGAGATGTAGTTCAGAGTGGTAGGGCTCAGCCCCGATGTTATCCTTTTCCAGCCAGGCCTGAAGCTGAGTCATCTGATGCTATTACCACAGGTACTATTTTAGTTTACAATAGAGATGCTTCAGTTCTATTTGATCCGGGTTCTACTTATTCCTACGTGTCATCCTATTTTGCTTCATCTTTGGTTGTGCCTTGTGATTCTTTGAGTGCTCTTGTGTATGTGTCCAT
Source organism: Nicotiana otophora (assembly GCA_000715115.1). NCBI lineage: Eukaryota > Viridiplantae > Streptophyta > Magnoliopsida > Solanales > Solanaceae > Nicotiana > Nicotiana otophora. The sequence goes on along the minus strand of AWOL01S0083413.1, from coordinate 6,231 downwards.
ATATGTGGGAGATGCTATTATTGTAGATCGTATTTATCGTTCGTGTGTGGTCACCGTTGGGAGTCTTGAGACTAGTGTAGATCTTCTACTTCTCGATAAGATCGATTTTGATGTTATCTTGGGTATGGGTTGGCTGTCACCTTATCACGTTATATTGGACTATTACGGTAAGACGGTGACCTTAGCCTTGCCGGGGTTTACTCTATTAGAGTAGAGGGGGACTCCTAGCCATTCTACTAGCAGGATTATCTCTTATGTGAAGGCTCGGTGTATGGTCGAGAAGGGGTGTCTAGTTTATTTGGCTTATGTTCGCGATTTTAGTGCAGAGATTCCTTCTATGGATGCCACCCGACAGGGATATTGACCTACCGGGGTTTCCTGTAGGCCTACCGGGGATGCCACCCGACAGGGATATTGATTTCTGTATTGATTTGGCTCTGGGCTCTTAGCCCATTTCTATTCCTCCATACTGTCTTGCCCCCAGAGTTGAAAGAATTGAAGGAACAGTTGCAAGATTTACTAGATAAGGGCTTCATTAGACCTAGTATCTCTCACTAGGGTGCACCTGTGTTGTTTGTGAAGAAGAAGGATGGATCGATGAGGATGTGCATAGATTATCGACAGCTGAACAAAGTCACCATCAAGAACAAGTATCCATTGCCCAGGATTGATGATTTATTTAATCAGTTTCAGGGTGCCAAGGTTTTTTCTAAGATTGATTTAAGATCTGGCCACCATCAGTTGAGGATTAGGGCATCTGATGTCCCTAAGACAATGTTTCGGACTCGGTACGGGCATTATGAGTTTCTAGTGATGTCCTTTGGGTTGACAAATTCCCCAGCATCATTCATGGATTTGATGAACCGAGTGTTCAAGCCTTATTTGGACTCCTTTGTGATCGTGTTTATTAATGATATCTTGATCTACTCCCGCAGTCGAGAGGAGCATGAGCAACATTTTAGGATTGTACTTTAGACATTGAGAGCTAGCCAGTTATATGCTAAATTTTCAAAGTGCAAGTTTTGGTTGGATTCAATCGCTTTCTTGGGGCACGTTGTATCAGCAGAGGGCATTCAGGTAGATCCTAAGAAGATTGAGGCAGTTCAGAACTGGCCTAGACCCACTTCAGCTATGGAGATCAGGAGTTTCTTGGGTTTGACGGGTTATTACCGTCGATTTGTGGAGGGGTTTTCATCTATAGCTGCCAAGTTAACCAGGTTGACCCAGAAGGGTGCCCCGTTTAGTTGGTCAGACGAGTGTGAGACGAGCTTTCAGAAGCCCAAGACTGCTTTGACTACATCGCCGATGTTGGTGTTGCCCACAGGTTCATGATCATATATGGTATATTGTGATGAATCCCATGTTGGGCTCAGTGCGGTATTGATGTAGGAGGGCCGTGTTCTAGCTTGTATAGTCACTCGGTCTTCCTTGTTTGAGCATTTAAGAGATTAACAGTATGACGACCCTTATTTGTTAGTACTTAGGGACACAGTATGGCACGGTGGTGCCAAGAAGGTTACTTTCAGAGATGACAGAGTTTTGAGTATGCAGGGTCGTGTTTGTGTGCCTAATGTGGATGGACTTCGTGAGTAGATTTTTCAGGAGGCCCACAGTTCCCGGTATTCTATTCATCCGGTCGTAGCCAATATGTATCACGACTTGCAAAAGCATTATTGGTGGAGGATGATGAAGTAGGATATAGTTTCATATGTAGATCGGTGTCTAAATTGTCAGCAAGTAAAGTATGAGCATCAGAGACTCGGTGGTTTGCTTCAGCAGATAGAGATTCCTCAGTAGAAGTGGGAGCATATCACTATAGACTTCGTAGTTGGACTTCCACGGACTCAGAGGATATTCAATGTCGTTTGGGTCATTGTGGACAGGCTGACTAAGTCAGCGCATTTCATTCCTGTGGCAGTTACCTATTCTTCGGAGCGGTTGGCAGAGATTTACATCCGTGAGATCATTCGTCTTCACGGTGTGCCCATGTCTATCATTTCTGATCTAGGTACGCAGTTCACCTCGAACTTCTGGAGAGAAGTACAGTGTAAGTTGGGAACGCGGGTTGAGTTGAATACAACGTTTCATCCTTAAACGGACGGACAGTCTGAGAGCACTATTCAGATCTTGGAAGATATGCTCCGGGCCTGTGTTATAGACTTCGGAGGATCGTGGGATCAGTTCTTGCCCCTTGCAGATTTCGCCTACAATAATAGCTACCAGTGGAGCATTCGGATGGCTCCCTATGAGACATTATACGATAGGCGGTGCCGGTCGCCAGTTGGGTGGTTCGATCTAGGGGAAGCCTGATTGTTGGTTACAGACCTAGTACAAGATGCCTTGGATAAGGTCAAGATTATTCATGATCAANAGAGGATAGTCAATGTCGTTTGGGTCATTGTGGACAGGCTGACTAAGTCAGCGCATTTCATTCCTGTGGCAGTTACCTATTCTTCGGAGCGGTTGGCAGAGATTTACATCCGTGAGATCATTCGTCTTCACGGTGTGCCCATGTCTATCATTTCTGATCTAGGTACGCAGTTCACCTCGAACTTCTGGAGAGAAGTACAGTGTAAGTTGGGAACGCGGGTTGAGTTGAATACAACGTTTCATCCTTAAACGGACGGACAGTCTGAGAGCACTATTCAGATCTTGGAAGATATGCTCCGGGCCTGTGTTATAGACTTCGGAGGATCGTGGGATCAGTTCTTGCCCCTTGCAGATTTCGCCTACAATAATAGCTACCAGTGGAGCATTCGGATGGCTCCCTATGAGACATTATACGATAGGCGGTGCCGGTCGCCAGTTGGGTGGTTCGATCTAGGGGAAGCCTGATTGTTGGTTACAGACCTAGTACAAGATGCCTTGGATAAGGTCAAGATTATTCATGATCAACTTAGCACAGCACAGTCCAGGAAGAAGAGTTTTGTCGACCGTAGAGTTCGTGATATTGCATTCATGGTCGGAGAGAGAGTGTTGCTCCAGGTATCACCCATGAGGGATGTGATGAGGTTCGGGAAAAAGGGCAAGTTGAGCCCTCGGTATATCGGACCATTTGAGATTCTTGAGAGAGTGGGAGGGGTGGCTTTCAGGCTTGCGTTGCCATCGGGCTTATCAGTAGTTCATCTGGTGTTCCATGTGTCCATGTTCCGGAAGTATCACGGAGATCCGTCCCACATGTTAGATTTCAGCTCTATCCAGTTGGACAAGGATTTGACTTATGAGGAAGAGCCGATGGCTATTCTAGCCCGGCAGGTTTGTTAGTTGAGATCGAAGAGTTATCCCTCAGTTCGAGTGTAATGGAGAGGTCAGCCCATCGACTCAGCTACTTGGGATTCTGAGTCGGACATGAGGAGTAGATATCCCCACCATTTTACCAGCCTAGGTACTTTTCTATGTCCGTTCGAGGATGGACGATTGTTTTAGAGGTGGAGAATGTGATGACCCTGTTACGCCCTATATTTTCGTACGTAAAAATGCGTCGTAAGCAAACTAATGTAGGACCAAAAATTAGATAATATTTAAAAGTATATAAAGTAAGTTAATCATGTTACCTATGAGGTTACAAATATTGAAAATCATAAACAACAAGTACAAAGAGGGTTGGATAGTTCAGAAGCTAAAGCAATTGAATAAAACAATGTTTCGTCGAAAGTCGACAAGTTGGGAATGTTATAACATGTACCTTTGGGGTGAGACTAGGGTGATTAACATGATAAGGAGATTATGTTATGATTTATATTAGTCGTATGACATCCGTGTGTTATGTTTTAATGTCAAGCGAGTTGTGGAACAAAAGTCGATGAAAATCATCACAAGTTACACTCATAATTTTTACTGAAACTTTAGGTCAAATGTAACTGCACTTTTCTCCCAATATACTTAGAGTTATGGGGTGTTCCACCCATCAAATTAAATATATATGAGTCTATTTTCCAATGCATTAAACCGTTTGTCCATACGACATTGGAATAGTGAGATATGGGCATTGTTGCGATACTACGCAAGCTGCTAGGTGACAAGTAAGTGTGTCACCTACTCGCTTAAATGAAAGCCCAAAAATGGGCCATTTCGGGTCGTCCAAAGAGGCCTTTTAAAGGCCTATTTTATTCATATATTAGACTTAAAATAGAG